>JAGDQP010023196.1:0-29476 GCA_022664845.1 Lepisma saccharinum
GTGGTATTTCAAGCGCCATTTTCTCAAAAAAAGCCTGCTTCAAAAAATTTGAAATTTGGTAGGCTTTTAGAGTTAGATACTTGTAACAAACTCTGTAAGTTTCATTCTCGACCCGTTACCAGTACAGTTTCTGCGGGGGTTCGAATTTAGGAACCTCTGGAACTGTCGCGTCAGAGTAGCAGACGCCATTTTGCGCTAAAACGATTCCGAATATGAATTTTTATGTAGATACCAAAAATGTTTATTTGGAAAAATTACACATAAAAATTCAATAAAATTTCCGAAAAATATAATATAGGGCCGTAATAAGGTAAAAGTACGAACGTGTTGTGGCAATTTACAGCTGTATCAGTTATTGACGCCATGTTCTGCGAAAACTACTTATGCTATAATACTACTACTACTATTAGTACTAATATACTACTACCAGAATTAAATGTATACTGTCGTTCTTATAGCAACAGCGATTCTGGTTTGCCTGCTAAATAAGAAAAACAAAACTAAGGTCTCTGCAGCCGTTCTCTTACTTCGGGTTGCCATAGCCAAGAGGCAACGCTCCAGTCGCTGTTAGTTTTCGTCCCCTTTCCCCTGTCAAGGTTTTCAAATGAAATTATCGTTATATTAGATAATTAAATATGTGTGCATGGAGAAAGGAATTAGGGAATTAATTTTCGTACCAATGTTAAATATTAAACCTTTACGATGTATCATTGAAGAGAAGTAACAGTACGTCAGTGGGTAAGTACGATAAGTAAAACTGCAGCTGTTGCCCATACGCTGCAACAGTATAGACCAAACTTTGGATCGGTAATACTACTGCGTTGGTACGGCTAAGATGGCAACACGACGGCTACAGTGTTAGAGGTGGGGACTTTTCAATCATCTTTGTGAGGTGTGGAAAAATGCTCTTGCTAAGTTTCGTGAAGATGTGATGAATTTAGTTTCCTGCTGCAAAAACTGAACGGGAAAAACTAGAAAATTTATGCTATGTTCCTTTACTAAAGTTTTGACAGCTGTGACGGCTCGAGTTCCAGTCGGTAACAGTGCACGCCTTCATGCGATCAGTGCAAATGATACTGAGCATACAAACTAAATATTCCAGAAGAAAATGTCCGAACAAAATTGAATACAGTCTGTAGATACGTATTTTCTTATGATATTATGTCACTGGCTTTATTTATTCTTTTTTTTTTTTTTTTTACTGATTGTTATTAGGGCTCGGAACTTGATGACCTAAATGTGACCTATAAAATTATCTTTCAGATGTGAAAAAAAATTTGCTATTTTATGATCACATGACCAAATTATTACAGCAGTAGGCATTTCCACGATCAGCAAAAAACCTGATGTAAATTGAAAAGTAAAGCGAATTTAGGGAGGGAGCCAAAACTAGACAGTTTTGGAAAGGAAACTCTTTTTTTCAGATTCCATAACTGATATTATGGATAATTAGCATTTCGCAAGCTTATCTAATGTTAGGATCTTTCCTCATGGGAAAAGAGTGTCTGACTCAAACTTGAAACATCTGCAGATTCTAAAACACAAAAGAAATATTTGCTTTTGTCTATGGAACGGATTAAGAAAAATATTATTTTCTACAGTAACACTATTCGAAATATCAAGTTCACTATGATCGTCATTCATAAATTCTCAAATGAAAAAGGATGGTAGATTCCCAACAGGAACATTTCTATATTTAGAGAAAATGCTCTCCACATCCACAGATGTTAAGGTGAATGAGGTCTCCAGGTGAAAATTCCCTTATGTAAAAGTCCAAACTAAATGTTTTCCTTGCAAAATATTTTTGCTCTTTAACATAGTTCTCTAAAATTCTCAGTTACTCCTAGTCCAATATTTCCTCCACACTCTGCAGATGTTCCTCGACGTTTTCTTATTTTACCTGCAACTATCGGCATGCTTTCACCGAGTTTTTCCAGTGAAGTAATTGTGGTTGTTAATATGGAAAAATTGCTCTTAATATGAACCTGACGTCCTTTCAAATCCGACTTAGCCACAGGATCTTGAGAAAATATGATAGCAATTGCATTCCTAAACCGCTTCCAGATGTTTACCGGAGAAAGGAGCAAGCGACATTTTGTTTTGTTTCTTGTATGTTTATGTGTGTGAAACATGTAAGTAATTACACAAAAAGAAAAATGTTTAAAAAAAATAGAGTAAATAATTTTTAAAATGTCCAAAAAATGACCTAAAAACGAGAAAATTGCCAGTAAACCGAACAACGGTAAAAAAAAAAAAGGCAAAATAATGGAAAATACAAATAACGTATTCTCCTTCAGTTTTAGAGCGAAATGAGTTTTGCTTATGGTCGGCATCGTTCCCAAACATTCAAGAAAAAGAAGATATTTGATCAAATTCAGAGCTCTACTAATTATACTGTGAGTAACTTCAGCCTGTCACATACAAAATGCCCTGATTCTGAAAAGGTAGTTTGTTTCATTGACAAAATGCACATACATTCCTCGTATTATGGCCCTCTAGGGCCTATTACGTTTTTGGGAAATTCGTATTCATACTGGTTTTATCACAAAATGTTTTTAGAAATTACTCTGATACGGCTTACATCAGATTGCTGCGAAAGCGTAACGTTCGTACTTTTACCATATTACGGCCCTATATTATATTTTTCGGAAATGTTATTGAATTTTTATGTGTAATTTTTCCAAATAAACATTTTAGCGCAAAATGGCGTCTGCTATTCTGACGCGACAGTTCCAGAGGTTCCTAAATTCGCAGAAACTGTACTAGTAACGGGTCGAGAATGAAACTTACAGAGTTTGTTACAAGTATCTAACTCTAACAGCCTATCAAATTTCAAATTTTTTTAAGCAGGCTTTTTTGAGAAAATGGCGCTTGAAATACCACAATTTCCTATATTTCGCCTCTTTTGCAAGTCGAACACTGTAAACGTAAGCGAGTGACGTAAGAAGTGAATCGTTTTTTATGAACTTCTGTATGCCTTTTGTACAATCAACACGAAAAAGCAAAAAAAAAAAAAAAAAAAAACCGTTCCTAACCACGAAAAAAAGAACTTCAAAAATTGCCATTTTCGTGAAAACCGCCATTTTGAAATATCAAGTTCTCGTTGGTGTGACGTCATATGTAGGCAATTCTGACGTCACTTCATTAAGAAATAACTATATTACAATGTGAAAGCAAGCTCATGCTCTTACTTTTCACCTGGTGCCTGAGATTTGTCCTGAAAGTGGCTGAAAACCCAAAATTACCAAAAATGCGAAATTTAGGGTAAAACTTGGCAACCCTGCAAACTGCTTTGGAAATTTTTTTAGGGCGAAACAAAAGATAGGGTGGTACTTCTATCTGGTTCAGCTACCCATAAAAATAATTTGAACAAAATCTTAGACTATGAGGGTACAGCCACTGCATGGATTGAGATGGAACTAGCCATGTAAGATGTGACGATTGTACATTATAATATTGCAGAAGTGTAACAGCAGCACTCTATTACCACCACTTCAAATTTGTTCTTATTTCATAAATTATTGAGAAAATATTTAAAGAAGTAACACTACTTTGACAGTACCGCCCATACAATTCATTTTATCTTATCTTATCTTACTACTTTGACAGAATACATAATAAATATACGCCAGATTAAAATCCACTAAAGCCTTATTTATCCGGAGTTGATGGGACCGGAAACGTTCCGGATAAACGAAATTCCAGAGGACCCAGATTTACGATCTTCTCATGTTTTAAACACCTGGAAATAAAATATTCAGTAACAAATTTTACTAAAAACGAAATTTTGTTTAAATAAAGAAGGCAAAAACAGTACAACATTGTGCATTTACACCGTGGAAAATTATTTAGACGCACTCACTTGTATATGAAGTACAAATATTTTGAAACGATGAAAAATGCTTTCTTTTTTCGAAAATAGTTCCGGATAATCGAGGTTTCAGTGTATGTCTTTCCCTTCCGGATACTGCATATTATTGAATATGTAGGTTTCCAATGGTTCATGCTACGCGGAATTTAGAGTTTTCACAGTATCTTCATGCTTCTCTTGTATTTATGATTCGAAACTAAAAATAGGGATTAGAAGAACCACAGAAAACAACTGAATAGTTCATAATCATATCTTGACTCTTCATGAGTTTTACAAACCAAGACCACGGGTGCTTATGATCTACATTCACAGAAGAAGGGAATGGGAAAGGTAATTGCCGTGGTCTTAATTCAAGGCAGCACTCCATATTCGCATGACTGTATGAGAAGTAAACCCAGCATTAGTTACGCAGTGTAAACGATATGATCTAAAACATATTAAAGTACAGGTATTCTCTCGTTGTACTTACGTATTCTGTTATCAATAGGAACCTTGAAACTATACTTCTTCATCTCAGTTTTCTCCGGAGTCTTCGCCATGTATTCAAAAAAGAACGGAGCTCCTTCATATTCAGAGTAAGACCAAATGCAATCATAGAAGATTTCCATCCACGGCAGAACAGTAATATTACTTGAAAGAGTAAATCCTCTGCATGTATTCACGACTGTTCGATTATCGTTCTTGCGAAATCTCATTAGGAGATCTATAAGTATAGAAAAAAAAACATACACTGAAATAATATTACATGATAAAACTAATAATTACGTGTAATTACATTTATAAAAATAAATCAGATTTAGAGGTCCTAACAAGCTTTTCAAGAGAGCGTAAAGTGACTTTGATTCGTATTCATTTAAAAATTGAGAGCTACGTAAACGAAAAATACACAACTAACAGCACCTATGTTTAAAAGAATCCTATGCGTACGCTTATGCAAAATATACTCCACCTGAATTTTCTTTCATTTAACCGATACCTACCATTTAATTGAAATAATCCGTAAATTACCGCCTCTCCCTTCCGACATACTGCTTGTTACTATAGATGTTACTTCCTCTTGTACACCAACATTCCTCACGTGCATGGACTTGCAGCTTTGGAATTCTTCCTCAACCAGAGGCCTAAACCTCACATCCCAACAACAGCTTTCCTTCTAAATCTAGCCAACTTAGTCCTCAACTTTGAAAACAAACATTACCTTCAAATAAGAGCCATGGGTACAAGAATGGCCCCTTCCTACGCCAACCTGTTCATGGACAAGTTTCAACATGATTTCCTACAAACCCAACCGTTGACTCCTCTAGTGTGGATACGTTTTTTTGGACGATGGTGTGGGAAGCTTAAAATTTTTTCTAGAACAGCTAAACCAGTTTCGTGTTGTCAAGCTCACTCTGTCCCTCTCAAACACAAAGGTCACATTCCTTGATGTAGACAACACTTTGGTAAACAACATCCTTACCACTTCCGTTCATATAAAACCAACCATCCTCATGCAATACTTGCATTATTCAAGTTCCCATCCTTACTACCAAAAAAGCTATACCCTTCTCCTTTGCCCTCAGAGAACAATGTCTGAATTCCACCACCTCCCTAACCGAAACCTACAACCAACACTTCACGGAGGCTCTAGTTAACCGAGGCTACCCACTTAACCTCGTAACCAAACAAATTCGACGTGCAGTCCCCCCCACACACACACCACCTGTTACTACTTCCAACACCAACCCGAATCCTCCGTCCTTAATCACACAATTTCGTCCTAAACTTACCAAGATCACACAAATTCTGCATTCTCACTTCCATATACTCCAATCTGACCCTGATATCAGTTCTATATTTCCCACCAAGTCGAGATTAGTTTTTCAGCACCCTCCTAATCTTAGAAACATCTTGGTCTACACTATCCCTTCGTCCCATTTGCCTTCAGATCCCACCCGCAAATGTAACAGTGCTAGATGTAAAACTTGTCCCATGCTTATTAAGTAATGTAATAAGCTTGGAACTTGAGTTAAGTAATGTCCCATGCTTATTAAATATGAGTAATTATCTTTCTTTCCTTTTTTCTGTCGTCAAAAGTTCCGAGTAAGTCATTAGTACAAAGCAAAACTAAAGCTACCTCTTGATTAAGCACGCGACTAGTACGTTACTTAACTTTAGGCGCTACTAGCGCACAAATTCGTTTCTGATTATTATTTCGCCCAGTTAGCTGTACTCGTTAGTACAGCGTTAGACGCTCCAAAAAAACGTCTCTGAATAAGGCTGAAAGACTTTAGGGGCAAGTCAGCGTTCTTGAAACAGTCCTCCGGAAATGCAAAGTGAAGAGTGAAAAGTTGCAAGGTACTTTCGTGAAACAGGCCCCTGGTGAAATAGGAAATAGACCTGCAGTAACATTTTTTCTTGCTTCTCTCCATGTCTACACTCATACTTTCCCTTCACCCCTGCTCATTCACTTTTTTCTTTGTTTTTCGTTTTTCTATACTGACTCCTACTTCTTGTGATTAACTCAGCAACCTACTCCCTTTTCATTGCGTTTCCTACTATACCATGTCCCACTTTTTTTTCGGGGTACGTTTTCTATACTAAATCCCACTTATTTCGGGATGCGCTTTCTATACTGTATCCCACTTTCTCAGACTGCGATTTCTAGACTGTATACCACTTTCCTGACTACGTTTTCCTTACTGAGTCCCAGTTTTTAATTTTTTATTGTACCCAGCTCAATTTTCAACACAAAACACCATTTCCAAAACCCGTTTCCCATGAGTACTTGAGCACGCACAGAACGTCATCAATTGTTTTTGATGCGGATGTCCGCCATTTTGCCTTTTTCTATCCCTTTAAGCTGTAAACGTTAAGACGGTCACGTGGTCCCGTGTTTGGATGTTAAGTAACAGTGGAGGTAAATTCCAGTAACTTAGGGAACTCAGAACTATTACAAATGAGTGAAGAATGTAAGTTGGACCTGTTTCACAGATAGCAATACTCCCGGTCACGTGGTCCAGGCAGGGGATAAGCAGGTACGTGCTAACAGCGGTGGTACTGTTGCAACTCCAACGGTGGTGTCGATGATGGAGAATGGGGAGAGAAGGGAACGTCCTCCCACGTAGGAGACGCGTCCTTTCTGCGGACCTCTCAGTGAGAGATACGAATCCAAGTGTGTACGTCCTCCCGCCCAGAGGAGGACAGTTTCACTCAAGGACCTCTCTTCGTAGAGATCGAATCACGGCCGAAAGGAGTAGACCTTTCCAGCCTGATGACCTCTCGATACTCCAGATATCTATTAGTTAAATCGCCTCTCTGCAGAAGAGACTCAACCGGGGAAGGGAGAGAGCATCAATTGCAAAAGGACTAACAACTTAATGTTAGAGCACTATTTATTCGTGCTTTGGTTCAGTTAAATCTAATCACCGACAACCTCGGTCGGGTTATACAAGCATATCAATAAACCTTTAACACGTGTCGATTTCTTATATCAAATAACGTGATAAATGAATATATGTTATTAAAAAACTAATTATGTCTCTTTTCTCCTCTTATCTGAATTAACTTTCCACTAAAAGACTATTTAAAAGTGTTCAAATAATCACAGACACGAATTACCAAAGTTCGTGTAGTCGCGCGCTATTTCTATTACTTCACCGCCACTACACTGTAAAGCACTCCACAGCTGGCTGTTGGACATGGCGGCCGAACGGGCTATCGATCTCCTGGACCGTTTATCACATCACATCACAAAGTTCCTTCCTGGGTGCCCTCGCTGCTGCTTACCATGGGACTATCTCGACGTCTGCAATCCTTCTACTGGAACGACACACTAGTTGGTGGCCCGGGAGGTCTCATCCAGTTGCTGCATCTTAACCAGATTCTTCCAGCGGCGGAAAGCCTCAGGCGTAGGACGTAAGATCGAACTCAGAACCGGCATGACACTGCCAACCTCAGTCAGCTACAGGGAGTTTAGGGATTCCACTGCATCTGAGCCCAACGCTTCTACATTCTTCATCTCTTCAGGACCTAGAGCGATACCAGGCACGTACAAATGTTTAATCATCGGCAAGGAAAAGGCCACTGTAACCCGGCTGAGGAGGTACGGAGCATCGCGGGTGCGTTCATGTGTGTCGCGCGAAATTTCATGGTACTTGGAAAAGGCTACAAGCAACTTTCTCTTATCTTCGTGGGGCGCCTTAGTAGACTGACTCTTTATCATAGGTTCCCCCCGCTCCGGTTCACTTCCGTACCTACACCATGTCGAATCGACTTATTCGGGAGACATAAGGACATTCGACGGCGGTACTTGGTTCGTAGCTTGTGGCACACTTCTTCGGGGGAGGAAGCGTCACTGTCGGTGACTCTTACGGGGACTCTTGGTTCGACCCGGCGCACAGGTTGTCTCTTCCTGACTCACTTCGTGTATGTACTCGGCTGCAACGACTTGCAAAGCCATCACGTCTCTCTCATCTTCCGTGCACAGGCTCACCCTTACGAGGTCCCACTCTCGAGCATTCTATCTTAGTAAATTGTCCCATTGTCACAGATCCGGACAGTTCGGTCAGGCCCACAGAAACATTATTGTTGCCCTATCTGAGCTTCACTTCCTTCCCTTTTTTTTCTTTTCGCTGCGCCACCATTACTTTGTTACAGGTACCTCTTTCTTCTTTAATCGTGTCTTCCATTGGTTCTTTACTCCCAACTGGCCATTTGCTGCTCTTTTCCTGGCAGATCATGGGTGCTTTTGCTGGCACCTCTGATGCTGAAGGTTACTACTATTCCCGTATCAAGATCATTTTTACTCTGCAAGCGGTAAGCAGGTCCTTACCTAATATCATCTCTTGCATTAGCCCTTCACAATATGTTATTAAAAAAAAAACCGTCTCTTTTATTCTCTTATCTGCATAAACTGCACTAAAAGATTATTTAAAAGTGTTCAAATAATCAGACACGAATTACCAAAGTTCGTGTAGTCGCGCGCTTTCTCTATTACTTCGCCGCAGGTACGGGCGCTACACTGGAAAGCACTGCACAGCTGGCTGTTGCGACGTGTGCTAAATGAACTTCTTTACTGTCTACTATTGATGACGGATGAAACCGAAAATTATACGTGAATTTATAGTGTTGTGTGTGTAATTATTTACGTGATTTTCATCAGGATATTACGTAACTACAAATCCTTTCCTTTCTATTAAATTTCCCCTACTATATTGCCTATCCGGCCTTCTCCTATATAAAATGGTAAAACAGGTAGAAAAAAAGATACTTACATGGTAGATTCTTGAGACAGCTGTACAATAACATCACAAACACAATATAAAAGTAGTACGTTTCGCAAAAGCGTTTTCAACTGGTAGGAGAGAAAATGGACAGAGCGGATAGCTGCGGGAATGGTGTTAAGGAAACGTCATGTTGTCAACAAAAAGCAGGGTGATAGTGTGGCAAGGTTATGGGGGGGAAATGACTAGATGGGACGCAGAAAACACCAAAAGGAGAAGAAAGAAAGTACGAAGGTTACTAGGAGCAGGTAAGGGTCTTCCTGAAGGAATAAGAGAGTACAAAATCAGAGGGGAGGGGAAAATAATAACAATAAAAGAGACGGGCGTAAGCCATAGTGCTGTTACCACCCATAAAATTAATTTTATTTTATCTTAATAATAAAAATGAAGGGGAGAACAAAGAAGGAGAAGACAGTGCGCTGCTGGGAATTACAGGCAGTTGAGGCCGGGTTCATGGTTGGCGGAAAGGATGGAGTGTGTGGTAACTAGTACAAAGAAAAGCCGGTAAGGCAATTTAAGTTAAATTTAGACAAATGAAGGAGAAAAAAGGATAATACTTACAGCTTAGTTTCGCATTAGATCACACATATTCACATAAAGTCACTATATTTCGTGTATTACACGTTTTCAAGTATACAGGAAGAGAGCGAAGTTCACGTGTTCACAAAGTACAAGTTTGAAGAGACAGTGGCGAAACGTAGCAGCAAAGCATCAAAACTAGACAACAACTAACTGACTGCTGTAGCATGTAGATTTCCGGAACTTGAGATAATAATAACTGTATAGCGTGTAAGTACAAGGTGGGATCGTGGATGGAAATGTGTTGAAAATGCAGATCGAAAGGGTAGTTTAGAGGTATTGAAGGTTCAGGCCAGGTTTTATTTTCGCGCTCAAATCGTGAATAAAGACATTCTCCCACAGAGGGCGTGTTGAGGTGCTGGTCGTAGGGGGGAAAATGTGGATTATGGCAACCAGAAAAGATAGATCAAAATTGGTATTGTGGGACTCGGTGTGCAAGGAAACTGGGGCATCCGGTTTGTTGATAGTACAGAAGTGACGATGGTTAATTCGAATGTTAAGAGCACAACTTGTTTCCCCCACATAAAAGGCATCACAGAACTTGCAGGTTAGGATGTATTACTTTCGCATTAGATCACACATATTCACATGTACACATGAAAAAAAAGTCACTATATTTCGTGTATTCACACTTTTTCGAGTAGAGGAAGAGAGCGAAGTTCACGTGTTCACAAAGTACAAGTTTGAAGAGACAGTGGCCACACGTAGCGGAGAAACCATCAAAACTGGAAAACAACTGACTGCTGTAGCGCGTATATATCTCCCAACCCGTCTAGTCAGCGTGGGAGCAGTAGACCAACTCCTCCCTTCGGGGAGAGGCCTCATCCACTAGTGGATTGAATATGGCTGTGATTTATTATACATATACGCGCTACAGCAATCATGTATATACAGTATATATATATATATATATATATATATAAAATGGTAAAACAGGTAGAAAAAAGGATATTTACATGGAAGATTCATGAGACAGATGTACAATAACAACACAAACACAATAGAAAAGAAGTACGTTTCACAAAAGCGTTTTTAACTGGTAGGAAAGAAAAATGGACAGAGCGGACAGGTGCGGGACTGATGTTCAGGAAACGCCATTTCGTAAAAAGATCTATTGTGTATACAGATTTTTTTGTGTTTGTGTTGTTACTGTACATCTGTCACAAGAATCTACCATGTAAGTATTGTTTTTTTTCTACCTGTTTTACCACTCCCCCTTTTTTCAGCTTTACTTGACTTTCTACACTCCTACCGGTACCATTTCCTCCAATCTTCTTCTGTTCTGGATTACCCGTTTCCGTGCAAGCATACTTAAGTTTTCTCCATTCTCTCACGTATTGAATTCCTGCAATCCTTCCTTCACCCAGGACTTACACCTAAAGACCTAACTCCCAAAATCCCCCTCTCTGGTTTCTCGCCATCCGATCGACACAAGCTTTTTCCCTTCTACAGATATACCTCTGTTAATCTGACCACCATAACACTCTCTTTACACTTTCACCAAGCCTTAGAGCTCTTCAAAGAACTGCAATCTCTCATCAGAATCCTGCTTTCCTTACCATCTCCCATCTCTAATATATACGAAACACTAACTGATGTTTCCCGTCTCTTGCTTGACCTGAGATCCGAATACCTTTCCAAACTTTCTCGACTTTGTCTTTCTGCCCTCTCTCAAGGTTCCTCTCCCTTCATCCTCCACCCCCCCCCCCTCTACTCGGACTGACCCCCCTCTAATTACTCGTCCTGATCCGACCTGTCTTAGCAATTACCGGAGCGGAGAAATCTAACGTCTGCCCCACAGCGACTCAAAAGTAACCGCGTAAGTGAACCCGCCACCTTAAGCCAACCAAAAACTCCTAAACACCCGTAGTCAGTTCTCAACCTTTCTTCCCGCACACTCTCAGATACCGAACACAAAGTCCTTTCGTACGGCCTTTCCTTCTCTCCTTCCCGCCATATTGAACAAGCCAACCTACTTAATAATTTCCTCACCTTTGCCCGTAACCTCAGATGACACCACCACTGGTCCACTCATCCCGACACCTCTCAGACCAGAACATCTGACACAGAAACTCATCCCAAACTCCACAAATTTTTTCCTCCTTTCAGTAAGGATCCTTCCCCTCTCCCTCCTAACTACCCTGTTGAACTGTACATTTCCTTCCTCTAAAAAACAAATTGCTCAACCCTGGCTTCACTGGCACGTTCCTATCACATCACAACCTCACAACTGCAGAACGAAGAGCTATCTCCAATCTTCGTTCTGATTCAAACATCATTACCCGCCAGGCTGACAAGTGATCCACCACGGTAGTCATGAACTACTCTTACTACCAATCCGAAGCCCTCAAACAACTTTCCTACCCTACCTTTTACCGTCCCTTCGAGGAAGATCCCACCCAATCCTTCCTTATTAGGATCCGCACCTACCTTCAAGTGCATGGACCCCATGAGGGGCTGTCGCGTTCCACTGTCTCTACACTCTGTCCTGACAATCCCAAAACTCCTAAATTTTACCTACTTACCATAATCGATAAAATTGGTAATCTAGGCAGACCCATAGTTTCCAGTAGTGGCTCTCCCACTGAAAGAATCTCCGCCTTCCTTGACCACCATCTCCAACAGTTTGTCAAGACTCTTCCTTCCTACATCAAGGATACCAACCAATTCCTCTTCACAACACATTCTATCTCTGATCCTCTCCCACCTGACACTATCTTAGTTACAGTCGACGTGATATTACTGTATACCAACATTCTCCACACCCATGGCCTTGAAACTTTCTCGAAACACGCCCCAGTACACCATTTCTGCTTTAGCTAGCCAAATTTGTCCTCACCATGAACAACTACATCTTTGAGAACCACAATTTCCTGCAAATCAAAGGCACAGTCATGGGCACTCGCATGGTCCCTTCTTACGTCAACCTTTTCACGGGACGCCTGGAAACCCAATACCTCAACTCCAGACCTCTCAATCCTTTCACCTGGCTGCGCTATATAGACGATATTTTCTTGATCTGGACCCACGGACTAGAGTTTTTGGAAACATTTCTACAAAACCACCTTTCCCGTCAAGTCCACCTGGTCCTTTTCGAGGAAGCACGTAACTTTCCTTGATGTGGATGTCTGGCTCCAAGATTGTCATCCAAGAACAATCGACTAGAGAGAGGCGTTCACATCAAATCTTCCAACAGTATGCAGTATCTCCATTTCAACAGTTCCCATCCATACCATACCAAACGCTCTCTTCCATACGCTCTTGCTGTCCGGGGCTCGCGCATCTGTTCTTCTGATGACCTGTTTCAAAACTATTTCAGTACCCTCTCCTCAGCTCTCACTGACCGTGGATATCTCAAACATCTCATCCGTAAACAATTGGACCGTACCCGTAATCATCCCAACTCCAACCGACCTTCTCGCGTAGCTTCCTCCGTTCCCAATCTTCTCACCCACTACGAGTACCACCCCAGCCTTCAGTCCCTCCAAAAGCTCCTCAAACTAGCACACCCCATACTCACTGCGTCACCTGAAACTGAAAGAGTTTTCCCGTTGTGCCCTAAAATTGTCTCCGAATCTCAACACGATTCTCAGCAGAACTGGACCTTTCCCGCTCCCAAACCTAGCGAGTGCAATAGACTCAGCTGCAAAACAAGTCCTATCTTTGATATCCCAGTCTTTCCTTCGTACAGCCTGTCACTTACAAGACGTACTCTTTCCGACACTCTGGCAGTTGCTTGTCTTCCAACCTCGTTTATCTGCTACTCTGTAACCTATGTTCCGCCTTCTACGTTGGCGAAACCCAAACTCCTCTAACATACCGCATCAACAACCATCGCTACTCCTCTAAATCTCAACTTCCGCACCTCCCCATACCTGAGCTCACCTCCTATCACGGCTGCACCTTTGACGAAACCTCTCGAGTCAAAATCCTGAAAGTCCTGGACCCTGACTCACCTGCCACAGTTAGAAAGAGATGGGAGCAGACATACATCTCTATACTTTTCGCAAATCACGAACCCGGCCTCAACTGCCTGTAACTCCATGCAGCGCAGTGTCTTCTTTTTCTTTCTCTTCTTTGTTCCGTCTCTGTTGCACTTTCACTCTATTTTTCTACATTGTTTCTTTGTTCTCTCCTTCTTCTTCTTTATTATAATTATTATTTTCCCCCCTCCCCTCTGATTCTTCACCTTCTTATTGCTTCAGGAAGCCCCTTACCTAGGGATTGTACTTACGTAATATCTTTACGAAAATCACGTTAACAATACTCACTTAACTGTAGAGTCACTTAGAATTTTCGCATATGCGTCACCAGTAGAAGCGAATAAAGAAGTTCGTTTCACACACGTTCTCAACTTAAAGTGACAGAAAAACAGCACGGCGGACGCCCACATCAAAAACAAGTTATGACGGTCTACGCATGCGCAAGTACTCATGGGAAACGGATTATGGAAGTGGTATTTTGTGTTGCAAATTAAGCCGGGAACAAAAAGAAAACAAAAAATCTTGTGACTCAACAAAGGAAACGTAGCCAAGAAAAGTGAAATCCAGTATAGAAAACGCAGTCGGAGAAAGTGGAATACAGTATAGAAAACGAACCCCGAAAAAAGAGGGATGTAGTATAGAAAAGGTACTCCGGAAATGTGGGATTTAGTATAGAAGACGTACCCCCCAAAAAGTTGGATATAGTATAGTAGGAAATGCAATGAAAAGCGAGTAGGTTGCTGAGTCAATCATAAAAAGTGAAAGTCAGTATAGAAAACGCAAAAAAGAAAAAAGGCAGGGTAGAAGGGGAAGTATGGAGATGGACGAGGAGAGAAAAAAAGAAAAAAGTTACTGCAGGTTTAAGTTTAGCATTCAAGCCCTGAATAAAAGCTCCTTCCCAGAGACGACGTGTGGATCTGTCAGTGGTGGGGGATAGGGTATGGATTACAGCTATACGGAAACTGTCATCGAAGTCAGTGTTGTGCAATTGCGTGTGTAGACACTGGAGAATCGGGTCTTTTGGTGACGGAAAAGTGACGGTGTTTATTCACACGGAGATTCCAAGGACCACCTTCCCCCCACCCCTTAGAAGTCCACCTTCGGCTCTCCTCTCCCAACCCGTCTGGTCAGCATGGGAGCAATAGACCAACTCCTCCCTTTGGGGAGAGGTCTCATCCACTAGTGGATTGAATATGGCTGTGATTTATATATATATATAGGAAGAGTCTGGCACAATAAACCAAACTTCAGGTAATAATAATAATAATAATAATAATAATAATCACTAATAGTGCAGCAGAAGGGGCAGGACGGGGAGGCGATCGCAGTCGTAATCTTGCACTGTTATTATTTTTAACTGTCTTCGAACTTCCTCAAACGTTGTAATTTTGAGATTTTTATCAGGGCTGAAAGAGAGACAAGTGGGTGACGGAATGGCGGGCAGCATTAAGAATAGAAGGTGCGAGTGGACGGAAGTAAAATAGTTGAAACTATGAACGACAAGAAAAAAGAAACAGCGGATCCAGTCCACCGCTGGAACAGCTAAGGATGATGATGATCCCAGATAGGGGGCGTTTGAGTATTACGAAAGCATGATTTTAGTCAATCTAGACCCCCTCTCCGCTTTGTAAGCAAAAATAAGCAGATATCCGACCTCCTCCCCTTATACTTACGTAGGACTTGTCAAGTTTCTTATCGTTATTTCGTACACCTTTAAAACTACGCTGATGTGCTTTGAGGCGAATCTTACGTAATCATCGCTCTGATCCCCCTCTCCTAGTTGTCACAAAAAAAAAAGCAAATTTAAAGACCCCTCCTCCTCTTGAGTGCTCACGTAGTACGACCCCATATTATCTTTTAAAACGGCAATGTTACATAATACAGTAAGAGATAACCTGGGACAGCTTCATCAAAGTAAGATACAAGATAATTATAGTCTGTTTTCAGACGAGATAACGCCGCAGGATTTGCTCGTGAGAATTCAAGAATTTGTGGTAATTCAAGAGTTTTGAATACCTTTGCTTCTAAATGGGATTTCAACTTGTATTTCGCAGTTTAACTGTTGTTGATGATTTCACTGAACTGAAGGACCAGTGTGGAAAGATCTATCTATATTCTCTGTTTTGCACGTTTGTCTGGTTTTCCACTTGCTTCCAACACACACTGAATGGGGTCTCTCCTAAAATAATGTATTGTAATATTACTCTACTTTTCGAGAAAGGAAATAATAACAATGCGTAGACACAAGAGCTAATTAATGCCCAAGATCTTAACCGCGTCAGACGTATCTTTCTTCAGGAATTCATACAATTGAAAATACACAGAATTTAGACGAACACAATTTAGTAAACAAGAGACACTGTCCAAAATTATAACAGTTCTGTAAACACAGTTCAGACGAAATAACGAAGTTCTGTTACACACTAACACTTCAGTAACCGATGTTGATTTAATGAAGGTCGAACAAAAAAAGGACACGTTTCACTAAAGAGCCGATTCTCCTAACGTCCTTTCCTTGTATGTCCTTGAACATTGTACCTACTTTTTTCATTTAATTTATTGAATCAGCTATATTATTCTCTATGAGAAACGAAATTTTGTATTGGGTTTATGTATGCATCGTTTCCTGTTGGAATCCTGAAGTTTTGGTTTGCAAAACAACTGTCTTTATAATGTTCATTTTAAATAATGTTTTCCAAATAGCTGAATAACTTTGGGTATGAAATATAATGGTACAATTCTCAACCAGCATTGTGATTCTATGCTATTTTGTAGTAATGTATAAAGGATTCTTTCGTAAAAAATTTTTGCTCCTGTAGAAGGTACACAAAAACTTTCTAAAATGAATTAATAAGCTAAAACAATGCTAAAAAGGAAAATATATCTCCTGCCATAACAATCACCATATACTATTATCTGCTAAGTGAGATACATGAAGAAAATAGTTTACAAGGTACGCTTACCACTTCTCCCAACTGAATTACTTTCTTTTGTACTGGTTTAGATTAATGAATGGGTATATGAATGAAGTTCTGAAATGAACTAAATATTATAAAATAATTACGACATACAGCAATTACGACTTTATTAGCGAAGTTTAACTTTACCCCCAAAAAAATTAATTTTGCTGAAAGCATGTTTTCAAAACTAAGCACAGTTACACTGTTCGTATGTGGTAGTATAAATTCTAAACAAAAAACTATGAACTCCCGGTCTTATAGACAATATCTAACATGCATTAACTAGATTTCGGTTATATGTACTTAAATGCTGGTTTCAATACATGTTCATATCTATGAATAATCGAACTGATAACAAAATAATAAATGAATTTCCGAATGATATTTTTTTCTTCGACTTTGGAAGTTGATCGTTATTTTAATTTCTTGTGTATACCACGTTGGTCTTCCAGTACGACTAAACTGCATGTCTTCACTAACAACTTCAGCTGAATCATTGAGAACATGTACATGCAACACAGATCAATGGCATATGTGTAAGAGAATCAAAAACCTACATGTCCACTTAATGTTCTGGAAGGTTACGTTGAATGCAGTCTGCCTGTAAAGCTCCTTCTCATATACGTACGGGAGAAGTCGAACAATACCCAACTCTTCTGTAGTGAGATCCCCCGAAAACTCCAGCTTTTCACATTCTAGAAAGAGAAAAATGACAAAAAAAATATGTTACAAGCTTAGGTTTAAAACATTTTAAACTGTAATACGGTGCAAGACTTTACAAGTCAACTTAATACTGGTAGCGAAAAAGCAGGTTTAATTATCTAAATATTGTTGCACTTATGAGAAAGTACTTGGTTTGTTTTCCAAGTTTTCATGTGTTACGTCACACTTGTGAGACGTCAATAGTCGACTTGAACTCCCTCTAGTGTGTGTGTGTGTGTACGTATGACGTATGCTAAACAGACAGTTTGTTCTGATACAGTGAAACAGTTAGTTCGAAGTGAGTGAGATTTGATACAGTTAACGTGTGTGTTAGTGAACATACAGCAAACAACCAGTGATTTGTTAACAGAATTGGTCCAACAGAAACCGCGAAGTACATTTGGTAGTCAGTAGCGTAGTTAGAAATTTTTTCAGGGGGGGGGGGGAAGAAGGGCCCAAGAAAATTTTGAGGGGGCAACCTCAAATAATTGAAAATAGTAGTAAAACTTGACTTACGCAAATTTTATATATATATATATATATATATATATACAGGCGCGGATCCAAGGGGGGCTGGACCCCCGCCTTCCTTGACGTCCAGGTATACACTGAAGAAAATGGCCTTCAATCCTACTTTACACTGGATGAAGTGATAACTATGGTTTAGCCCTCCCCCTTCCCTTGATCATATCCTGGATCCGCGCCTGTATATATATATATACAGTATATAAGATAGCAGTGAAGTTAAAATTAACTGATGCTCAAACTGAACGTTTCCATCTTTGTTGTTCGTAATTTTACTCTTTTCAGTAAATGCTAATACATTAAAAATTCGAAAGTACGTACTTGTATACAAGAATTCTTGTAGAAACAGGATTCGTTAGAAGGCCTGTATCCAATACATTCCCCGGAATGTAATTTATACAGGAATTCTAAAGAATTTATTTCTACAAGAATTCCAGTATGTTTTACGGTTCACTTGGGATGTATTGAAATACAGAATGAATGACATGTTATACACTAAAGAATGTAGTCATGTAAAGATATCCTAATGCATGTATAAAGAATGGAAAATTGTATGGCCGGGACTGTAATCGTAACAGGGAGTAGGATGATTATCATGTATAGTTATCTAGACAGGACTATAAATATCTTCAGCCGGCTATACCGCAAATAATAATAAAGGTCTCTGCCTATGATCACTGTGGCGATTAAGAACAGTCTGGGCGAACACAAGCAAATGCTCCACCACGTCTAACTGTAAGTAAACGTCGATTATGCCTAAATAAAATATTTATTAAACAGAGGATTATACATAATTTTTCCTCTAATCAGAAGTTCCCTCCAAAATGTATTTACATACAAAGACTGTACATCCATTTAATGCACTTAATACTTTACAACACTAAATTACTAATACATCAACAGTGATAGTTTAATTACCAATCAAAGCTTAACGACATTAAATGCTGCGCCCATAATTAAACAATTAAAACAACAATTTAGTTACATATAAAAAAGTTGCTCAGTTCGCATTCCTCTTACCAAAGTAGAGACATCTGTTGACCACCTTTCGAAACTCTCAAAAATAACATACGTGCAATGTGCACTCATTATTCTTTTTTATTGATTAAATCTTCATTTTAATTATTTTTATAAAAGACAATGAGCTAAAGTTTGATCCATTAAAAAATTAACATTTTATATAAATTTTTGTCCCTCCGATGAGCCATAAGACCAAGTGTGTCTATTGTCCTTATGCTTACTGTTCTTTCGCACTTCTCATCATGCTTCTCGTACATGTCTTTTATGCTTTTCCATGTGTTTTTACCTGATAAAAAGTGCAGAGAGTATGGACTTTCTTACATTTATCAGTATAGACTTTTGCCGAGAATGTCTTTTCAGCAGGATACATGTACAAATTTCCCGTCGTGCCTGTTATTTTGTCATTATAATGCCTTTTTCAAAAAACCTTAATTTACCAAAATGCGTAGTGCAGTTCTTACAAAATTACTGTAACTTTTCACAGAATTTGGGTTTATTCGAAAAACCATGACTGGAATGTAATTTCCGGACCCTCGATTTGTCTCAGTGTAGCTAAAACAACTAGGATACAATTGATTTCTCTTCTACTGTAAGTAGTTATTTAATGAAGGCGTTTAAAATGTGTGTGGCTGGTTGATTTAAGCGGAAGCAGAGAAATAAATTTAAAAAATCGAACGGTATAAACTACCCAGTTCAAATTTGCTGCTTATATGAAGATAGTTATTTTAGAATTTTGCTTATTACATACGAGGGCAGAGTCTGCAGAACTTCATACTTAAGAATCAAGCGGATATGCATACTGTTATGTATGTTCGGTTTTAACAAACTGAATGGACTGAGGAAAACATTCTATTAAAAGTACACTAAACTTATTCTATTTATTATAATAGAGAAAGAATATTAGTAGCTATCTTAATGAAAATGAAACCAATTCTCCAGTAATTATTTTATCCTAAATGATTTTCCTCACAACAGAGAAAAACATAAAATGTAACATTTAAAACATTTTTATAAACCGCACACTTTCATTAACTTTTTAAAACTTTTAATAAACAAGCACTAAATCTATTACGTGACAACGGAAACTATTTTGTGTTGTGAAACAGAATGAAGAGTATTATTTCAACAAAGGTGGAACATTATAAATTTCAGTAACAGCACTTCATCTATATTGTCCTGTCAAAATAAACTAACTTCACTTGTGTGTTTAAGAGCTGTAACACATAGAAACATTGATCAATACCAGTTTGTAACAGTTTACAAAAATGTATGTACTATACTTAGACAGTTAATAAAACTGCACATGAATACAAAGACAAAGGTATTATTATACAACCATGCCCAATATAGTGGATTTGATATGAAAGTAAAGGAACTAATTTGTACAGGTTCACACTTCTACTTAAAAAAGAATGATCCGTATTGAATTACGTATATAAGTCTTTAATCTCTTCAAACGTAAGAATGGCCTTTCACATGTAGCACTATAGAAACTGGTATTGTCACAGAGATAATACCTAGCTCGAAGGTTTCTAAGAATGCGTTTTTGTAGACACAAAAATGATCAACAAAATTTATCAAGGAATTTTGTCTTCATACAAACTGACAGTGTTTGGGAGGATTTTGAGTTCACACTTTAATGTCTCCAGATCACTTCCATAATGCTGGGCCATAGGCTCAACAATGCTGTAATTAAAAAAGTTATCACTTTTCGGATGTAGGGTGGTGATTGATCTAATGATTTTGCTACATGATCCAAAGAGGTTTTCCATTTCAGTGATTGCCCTATTAATAGTAGGCAGAAAAGTGTGTCAGTATATTATCCTTAGAAAATTTGTTTTCTGCCTCCAATGAAGAAAGAGATTCATCCAAAATGAATTTGTCATATTTCGATGGCAAATGCCTACTCAGTTTCCGCCAGGAACACCCTATCTCTATTTCCGGCTCTGGAATGTCAATACCATTTTCTTTGCACATCTCCAAACATTCTTGATAAATCTATTCGAATGTTGTTTGTTGAGAGTCACATTCTTCAGAGCTCATCTTCGATAGCGTTTGCACTAGTCAATCTACAAGAATCAAACGTTCCGACATGTCTGCATCTACTTTCTGCAGATAATCACTCGCTCCTTTAAAAATGAGCGAAAGCTTTCTATATAAACTAAGCAAATATACAAGTAAAGCCGGGGGGGCAATTTAAAGTAAATTTATGACAAAAAGTAAGAAAGATACTTACAGCGTATATGTTCCGTAGAAAAATAAACACACACACGTACACAAGACTAGTTTTTTGCAATATTTCGATATTAATAACGTAAACTTCCTGTAGAGGAAGAGAGACGCACACAAGTGGATAGAACAAAAAACTAGGACGACAGTAGCGACACGTAGTGGACGGCGCATCATTTGGAGAACAGTTGAAACCTGAACAGCGTGTGGAACAATTGACAACTGTACTGGATAGGATTGTGGAAGGAAAAGTGTTGAAAATGCAGAGAAAACGGGTTAGAGTTATTGTAGGTTAAGTCCAGGATAAATTTTCGCGCTCAAACCATGAATAACGGCCTCTTCTCACAGACGACGTGTTGAGGTGTTGGTCGTAGGAGGTAAAATGTGGATTATGGCAACCAGGAAAGATAGGTCAAAATTGGTGTGAGACTCGGAGTGTACGGAGTCTGCGGCATCCGGTTTGTTAGTAGTACAGAAGTGGCGATGATTATTAACACGAACGTTGAGAGGTCCACCTGTTCCCCCATATAAAAGACAACACATTAGAGGTGTGGCATGTACCCTTGGAATTTAGCGTGTATTGGCCATTAGCAGTATTAATACTATCTGTGGGAGAACTTGGTCTCATACATGCATGGGCGCCGGTTTGTGGTGGTGGCGAGGAAGGATTTGTACGGACTAAGATGGTTCTAAGATAAGGTGGATGTTGAAAAACTAATCTAGATTTGGTGAGAAATACTGATCTTGTGTCTGGGGCAGATTGGAGAATGTGGAAATGAGAGTATAGGATTTGTTTGACCATGGTTAGTTTGGAATGGAACTGGGTGATTAGAGCCGGTGGGTTGGGGGTTTGAGTGGGTTGTATGTGTGAGGATGCACGGCGAATCTATTTGGTTACAAGGTTAGGTGGGTAGCCACGGTTGACTAGAGCTTCCTGGAGACGTTGGTTGTAAGTTTCAGTAACAGAGGTGGTGGAATTTAAGCGTTGTCCTCTGAGTGCAAGGGAGAAAGGAATCGCTTTCTTGGTGTGGTAAGGATGGAAAGTTGAGTAGTGTAAATACTGCATGTGGTTGGTAGGTTTTATGTGAACGGAAGTATTGAGCGTGTTGTTTTCTAAAGTGATGTTCACATCAGGGAATGTGACTCTTTTGTTAGAAATGGACCAAGTGAACTGGACAACACGGAATTGGTTCAGCTGTTGTAGGAATGTGCTGAGACTGGTTTCACCATGAGTCCGTATCATTGGGATATCATCCAAGAACCGTATCCAAAGTATAGGGTCAAGGGCTGAGTTTGTAGGAAATCATGTTCAAGCTTGCCCATAAACAGATTAGCATAAGAAGGTGCCATTCTCGTTTTCATGGCCATGCCTAGGATCTGAAGGTACTGTTTGTCGTCAAAGGTCAAGTTGTTTCATGTGAGAACTAGATTGGCCAGGTTGAGAAGGAAAGATGTGGTAGGGGTATGAGGTTTGGGTCTCTGGTTAAGGAAGAATTCCAAAGTTGCTAAGCCATGGGCATGAGGAATGTTGACATAGGAGGAAGTAACATCTATGGTACAAAGCAGTATGTCAGAAGGAAGAGGCGTTAATTTACGGATGATTTCTAATAGGTGGTAGGGGCGAAAGTATGTAAGCAATTGATTTTCTCCTATTTTCAAGTTCATACGTACTTTCATTTCTTTTTTATTTAAACCACATCTCTAATCGATTACATCACAAATATTATTATTGTTATATAATTTTATATGAATAACCTATATATCATCAACATCATTACATTCATCCGTTTTCTATCCACTGCTGTATGAAGGCCTCTCCCTTTTCTTTCCATATATCTCGGGCTGCTGCTATCATCATCCATGTAGCTCTTGAAAAACGCTTGATTTCATCTACCCATTTAGCATTTAGACGTCGTCGTAGTTTTTGGCTTGAGTGTGCCCAACGGGAGTAACAATGTGCTGGTAAAACATGCCAATCACAGCATTTTTGGTTAATGAAAACATCAATACATGATAAGGGAAAGAATTTATGGATAAAAAATTACACTTCATGTGTGTTGTCAAATTCAACAAAGACGACTTACTTTTGTTGTAATGAACTTCTCTGTTGGCAAACATAGAAGACATTTTGCCTTAAAGGTTTGAGATCTTATGTTTATCATTTACTCCCACACTTTTTTTCTTCTAAAATTTGGGAATTATATCATATTCTGTCCTTTACCGTTCCTCATTCCTTTAGTTATGCTTCTCCAGCCTTGCTAAACTCTTTAACGTCACTGAACCACAGACTAATACGGAATAAGCGCCTAAAGTGAGCTTGCAAATAGGCCCGGAAGTTTTCTGAAGTTCTAAATCGGATAACTGGAAAAATATCACTCCCAGTTAACTAACATTTCCGAATCCCGTGGACTAGAGAATTAGAACCTCAAGTAGTATATGTCAAGTAGAAACTTCAGAGTAATGAAGAAAATTAGCATCGCAAAAGTATCTAAAAGATACTACTCAAAAGCATCGAGATACACGATACCGATACCTATTTTCAAAAGTATCTTATATTTATTGAGATACTCAAAAACAAGGAAAGATACCAGTATCTCGATACTACTCAACTATGTGAATGAAAAACCCACCATCTATTACAAAAAAAAAAAAAACTCCGATTTCAATATTCCGTTCATGTACGCGATCGCATAGATTGCACGTACATTGAAGATTTTTTTTTTCCTCATTGCTGTCGGATAAAGACCTACGCACACTTGCCAGTTTTACCTACGCACACTTGCCAGTTTAATCTTGAAGTCATCTTTCAAAGCATACGGTGAATGAATTGTGCACACGATTGTTTGAAATAACTCAGTTGTATCAACTTCAAATATATCTGAAAGAGTCAAAAACCTTTATGTTATCAGTTCCTATGATTTGAAGAGATAATCCACCAACTGACACAGCTCGGTAGCAGTTTACATCCTCAGAAGCAACTACTCCAGATGCCAATAAATAGAAGAGTTCTTCCTTGTCTATAAAAGAAGAGTGTTGTTGTAGTCACAATTAAATTTTTTTAATGAGTTCGATCATCGACTTCCTTTCTCCCACTTCTCAGTTCAACATGTTGGTTGCTGGAGACTGCATATGTATTGCAGAAATTTTCCATCGCTTCACATATATTCGTGTGGCTGCTAGCAAACCACAAATCCATCTATTCAAGACACTGTCCGTGAAGCCTCTTCCATGTAAAGAACTCCCAACGCTTTTCATGTTTTTCACTAGGATTTGTTCACTGACCATGTTGGTCCAAACTCCACACCAGCGTTTATCAGAGCGAATTACGGTGAAATAGCTTTCCACAGTGAATTTATGGTACTCTTCCCGCTTCATGGTGTTTTTTCCAGGATTTCCATGTCCTGCAGGTAAAACTGGCACATCTTGGCGTAGGTGAAGTGTCCAGCTGCATGGAAGATAGGAAGCATAACCCTCACACACTTCAGGTGGAGTTCCCAATTTCCAATCCGCTCTGCCTGAATGAACTGCAAGGTCACCTCAACAAGCTCACAATACTGAATCCATAACTGTTAAGTTTTTCCTCGTTGTTTAATATGATCAATGGTGTCTCGAAGCTGAATTTTAAGTGTACCTACTACTTGGTCCCAGGAATTAAAGTTCTAAGAAGAAAAATGCAGTAATTTAAAATGCACGATATTGTGTTGCCATCTACTGAGCTTCAGCACACGCTCCCTCTAGCGTAAACGTGGTACAATTAAATGCTTACATATTTTCGCCCTTTTTCCGTCTTCTGTTACAGAAAAACGGTACTTCGTACACAAAACATGCATAGAATCTTTACTGTGGAGAATTTTATGAGGAACATTTTTTTGTAATAGATGATGATGTCAAAAATCGAGTGGTTTTGCGTCAAAATTGAAAAACTAAAAATAACGCCTAAAAAGAGTTGTTTGCGGGGTGAGAGGGGGACGCGCAATTCCTAGGGAAGGGAATCTTTTTTTTTGTTTCCAACCACTAGACCCCCAACGAGTATTATGGCAAAATTTTAAATCTTTGAAAATTATTTCTCCTATTTTTCCTAATTTGACTCTACTATAAGTAACCAACCGTTTTGCTTCATAAAAAAATAAAAACGCAAAAATAAATTTTAAAAAAACTATTTACATGTCTTCAAAGGTTACTCTCCTTAAGATCTGCATTTTTTTAGTTCGAATATTTTTTTATCTAATTCAGCCGACCTTTTTCTCGCGTCGGCTAAAACTTCCAACACTCTTGCTTCCAACTCTTTTCTCTCTTAAACAGCTTGTTTTCTTTCTTTCTCTGCCTGTACTTTCATTTACTTTCTTCTTTTTGCCAAGTGCTCGGTGTAGCGGGCGTGAGCATTTTAGCCGCATGAATCATATTCGTGGTTATTTCCACTCCATCAGCTGCTAATAGTCACAAATCTTTCTCAAGGCCACTAAAGTTTCTTCCTTCAAGTTCTCAACTATACACTCTTTGTTTATGGAGAATCTCCTTTCAACTGATGCGTTCCCGTGAGACAGTGTAAGGATGAGTTGAATGACAGACTTCAAATCTTTATACTCCTCTGGGCCTTCCACATTTATCAACTCCATAAAAAAAATAATAAAGTCGTTTTTCGATCCTTTTGTACTTTTTGCATTGTTCAAAACATGTTCACTCGAGAATAGTTTGAGGTACTGTCGCTTTACAACATCTGCCTTTATGCCTGTAATCCATTTTTTGGCAACCAGTTCTAAACATTTTGTAAGATATTTTTCACCTGCATTGTTGTTAATGACACTAGGATCTAAGCATGTGATGGCTTTAGACAATGGATACTTGATTGACGATTTTTCGATATTCTATTGGTCATGGCGAGGATTGCATCCCTTGCATCTCTCTTCAAGTTAAACTTTGTCTAAATCTGTAGTTGTTGCACATTTTCTGAGAGCATTTCTGGTGGTAAAACCCAAATCAAAGAGTTTGAGTGGGGTAAGATTGATGGATGATAAATCTACTTTGTCAATTCGATTCCTTACACAGTCCAGATGGTCCTTTTTTACCACTTTCTCGACAAGAGTCCAAAGTAATGAGGTAATCTCATTATAAATCAAAGGAGCCATGCGCAACCATTTTGAAATTCTCACAGAAATGGTTCAAACAAACCACATATTGACATAAAGAATGCCAATATGGCTGGCAATAGCTTATCATTCAGACTCTCCTTAACCACTAAAAAAACTGTTGGATTCTGGCTTTTTATCCTTCACTGCAGCATCCACATATTTTCTGATGCAAGTCAGTATCGACATCGCCCTTTCAGCCACGCAACCGTTCTCCAACCATCTGACAGAACAGAAATTCAATTGAAAAATGTCAGATGTACTGTGGTGGGTGAAGTCTGCTCTGCGAGCCAGTGAATCTTTAAACAGTTTGTACAGCGCCCTGAGAAATCCTATTACGTCCAATTTTGTTGCGTTCATGCCCGTTTTGCAGGACACAACAACCAATCTGTAACAAAGTAGGGCTGTTTGGAGAATCTGAAAGATCCTGCTGAAGATCATTTAACAATTTTATGTTAAGATTTTCTTAATCCCGATGTATTATGTTTCTGAGACGCTAGATGGAACCCGTATCGACGACTTTTACACCGCCTGCTGCTGGTTTTCGGAACTGTTTCCAAATTGTTCGCGGCAGTGTTGTTAGCTAATATAAGAAAAAGTAATACAAGAGAAGTTGTCCTTCTACTTGACTCGGTCATTTTCAATTTACTACCAGATGTTCGGAAAAGTGTGTGAGGGGGAGGTGGGATTTTAGGGCCACGGGCTGCTTTCTCCTTCCTTACTTCTTTCGTGTCTTGTCTTCAGCGAAAATCTGTCTGTTGTCTACAAGGCCAGACGCACAAAAATAAAATCCCTTGCGTGTGTTTCCTGCAAAAGCAATGAAAGAAATCGCATCTTGCAAAGAAAGAAAGAAAAAAAAAAACGGCCACAGCCTGCGTGGTCTTCTGACTATGGCGAATTTTGAACTGCATTTGGAGCAATTGAACAGTCCTAATTCCAGCCATAGAATCGGGTTTTGGCTCAGGCTGGATGAGTGATGATGAGAATGAAGAAAGTGGGAGGAAACAGGAGAACTCCAAAAAATCCCACGCATACGGCTTTTGTCCACCACAGAGCTATCATGGCATGAGCAGAGATCGAACCGACAACCTCTAGCACCAGACCAACGGTCTGCGCTCTAGCATTGAGCCAGCGCATCCCCAATAATATTTAGTTCACTCCACGGCTAAAGGAAAAGTCGCAAGAAATGGCCTGAATCAGCTTTACCAGGTGTATCGTGTGCAATACGCACGCGCCGTGAATGGCGTATGGGGGGTGTGGAGGCAGCGCTCCACATATTCTGGACCTACGGTACGAAGTGAGGTGGTCAGTCTTACGCTCGACCGCCTTTACATTCCCAAAGTGCCCAGGAGTATCAAGGACACTCTGGTACTCAATTTGATAGGGGACTGAGTGCACCTCAGAGCGCCAGACATGAGAGCACGATTTAAAAAAATACCCAGCGTCCTGGCCGGGATTTGAACCCGTGCTGCTGGATTTGTAGTGAGACGCGCTACCACCTTAGCCACGACGATTCATATAATTGAAGAGTTGAAATGTATAATGGGTTAAGAAACAAAAATGTCAATTCTGAGTAGTTGTTTTTTTTAACGTGTTCTATATTATACTCCACATAACATATGAAGTTCTGAATATGCGGTACTACTCTTGTCGGTATTACACCACTATCTTGTAAGGAAACTAAGAACTATTTCGGGGATAACTACCTTGACAGAATGCGAGTCAAAACATGAAGAAGTTATTTTCGCCCAAAATGACAGGCGGTATTGTAAAATTGGCGACGATATGTAACGGACGACGATAGTTGACCTCGAAGTAATAAAAAATAATACCATTTAAATGAGGGAACAGAGTAATTTTAATGGGCATTTCTTTCGGAAAAACTAGCTTTTGTATAAAGAAGATTTTGTTGCTTACTCAATTATATATTTCTGATCTTATAATATTAAGTAATAGTGTTATTGATAGTATCCGTTGAGAATATTAAAAATGATTTTTTTTTTTTTGGTTTTTTGACGCACTATTTTAGGTTTATGTTCTATGAAAGTTCAAAAAGTCAAATGTTCCGTGTTTTTAATTGCACAAATCAATTCCGTCTTATTTGAATTGTTCGAATAGCAGGATTTGTGCAATGACTCGACTCTGAATACCTGAATGATTGACTGAATGAATGGGGGCTTACGTTGTACATTATTTGCTATTATATGCACAGTGCGATACGTAAATAAAAAACGGCTTACCTGTAAGTTCAATGAATTTAATACATTCATATAACGTACTGAAACTTAACATATTAGGTGCGGGTCACACCTAGTACAAACTTTATATTTTGACGAGGGCCAAGTGAAATAGCATCGCGGGCTCTGGCCGACAACCTTCCAACATCCTCTTCCTCGACGTATAACAGAACAGCTTGATCCTGGGATGCCATAAATAAAACTAAATTCATTTTCTCTCTCACCTCTATGGAACAAGTGGACAACAGCTCCTGCCATAACATCGCGACGAACTTCATACAATACCCCCTTCTCCTCCCCCTTAATGTTAAACTAGGGTGATTGCACGCTTCTTGTATTATTGATGCGTAGGAAACTGTCATATATTTGTGTCAAGAGAATTGATTGACCAGCCGTAATTAACAAAACCACATAGTAAAGGAAGAATTGTAAAGTTGATCTTTGCAAGAATTGAGATTTCACTGTGAGCCTTGACTTCTAGAACGCTGACAATATGATCCGTGGATGCGACCCCTCGTTCCATTCCGGTAGCGTAGATAAGAATTTCTAAAGGGAGGGGATATATAGAAAATCATATCCGTGTCAGTTATGCAACCCAGCAAAACAAATTTCTTAAAAACAATATATTTAGGGACTGTTTTTCTATAATTTTAGAACAGCATAATTTCGGTATTGTGCCGGAAAGTATTAAATGTATGAATATGTTACATCCGTATATTTTGCATAGTTCAGCCATAATTCTAATACAAATTTAGCTATATTTGAAACATCAGGCTGGATTTTGTAAAGAGCGAAGAGTTTCTAGACCAACATTTACTAATACTTATACGCTTACTTTGATGACAGTTTTCTCTTGTAAAACTACCAAACCGTTCAGGCACATTTGAAAGTTTGAGCTTTTCAAAGATATACGTAATTATTCGTTTCAGAGTATAAAATATAATCTTTGGCGTAGATGTGGGTGCAGGTTGTACAAAATC
>JAGDQP010023197.1:0-29474 GCA_022664845.1 Lepisma saccharinum
AAATATATATATATTTTTTTTAGATGGTAAGATTTATATAATAGGTCTTCTGTTGACTTATATTTCGTCCGGGTTTCGTTGAGATGTGAAATATTTTTGCTCGATTTTCTTTCTTTTTGTTTACATCATGTTGCTCAACCTATCATTTGCAGCCACTTGTGGCCTCTCGAGTCTTCATTGGTAGCTACCCAGCCCGAAGTATTCAATGATTGAAGGCAAATAGTTAGAAGTCGTGTATAAGACAATAGCTCCGCGATATACATTATATTTTCAAATTGACTTTCAATTTTCAAAAGCTAAAACCACCAATGTTTGGCGTAAATGATTATTAATATCTTTTCTTCACGATGGCAGTGTTCTGGTGGAATCTTTCTACGTGTTTGTAATTCACTGCACCCAAGTTAGGAGGTAAGAAATTCAAACGGGAATGTAAAAAGTGAATTTTCAAGGACATAATGCACCCCCATATGCTAATATGCCTTCAAAAAATGTCGTTAATATGCACGTTGGTCGGTTTAACATATCCATTGTTTTGTGAGTGCCAAAAAACCAACCACACAAAAAACATCTACAATACGTATTTGGTGTTCAATGCTACTCCTGAACAACTTTATCCTCAAATCATAACTCATAATGTCATTTTCACTACGCAGGTCATAGGCGCACTTTTATTTGGGATTTTCGTTACAAAGATAAAAATAGATCAAGATCAAGTTATTATTGCATTTACGGGACGACGAAGAGAACAATTAAATATTATACAATAATACCATGTCTTTAAGAATCACTTTCAAGGGTATAATATGTAGCTTCACGTTAATACAGTTCGATATACTGTTAGTAAAATACGCATACTGAATTAAAGGGTGAGATACATTCAGATAGATTATCAATACTGCTGACATCTAACTCTTCAACAAAAGAATTATAATTATTTATATAGATAAGTACAATATGTTATCTTCTACACAATAATGTTTAACTACAAATAGAAGGAGTTCTTGCGTGAGTTACGACGACCGGAAGCACTTAAAACATATTAATCTGTGAGACCCTCGAAATGTTTACAAATCGGAGCTCTTATCAGGACGTAGGACATCAAAACATGCATTAAAATTGCATAATTCTACTTAGGCCCGATTCCACAATGTCTCAATAAGCACTCGGATAATTTTATCCTGCCGATATATCTGATTTTGACTTCTTTAATCTCCTGCATGGTAGAAGAAGTACAAGGTAAGTTCCCACCTACCTTGGGTAAGTCCATCAGCAGACGCGCTAGCGACCGAGACTGAGCATGACGTGAGCTTCTACACATCACACAGGCTCTCACGCAGAAGACTCATTTTCTTGTAACTGCTTGTCGTTGTACGCTTAAAATGACACTAATAGCATAAATAATATTGTTGTTTAGACATGTTTTCTCAACTGCGAATCTATCTATCTACTATATCTTATTACTAGAATTTGTTTCGTGTATGCTACTATCTTTTTTTACTTTCCTAGGAAAAAAAAGTCACCATTGATTAGACAAATTTCCTCACCACCCTAGAGGTATTGTTCTAATTCTGTGCGTAAGTTTGTAAATCCACTTATTTCATCTAGATTTTCAACTAGTCTACGATTCTCTCTCTCTCTCTTCTGTACCCGCTTATTCCTTTCTTTTCTATTGTTGTCATCCGTATCATGTAGAAGAGGTAAAGTTGGAACATCCTTCTTCAATGTTCTTCCTTTCACTGGAGAATAATTCATATTCTCTCGTAGCATGCTTTTTTATTTGGCCTCTTCGTCGAAATGCAAAGAACAAATGACAACAGAAATGTAAACGAAACCTACGGACTTTATCGCAATATTTTAAATAATTATAAAAATCTTTCTCATATAGATGAAGAAAATCAAGGATATAATAGTTTTGAAAAGGAATAGACAGACGAATATACGGATATAAAATTTAAATATGCATCACTTAACATGCTACATGCTTTAACAAACCTTTTTTATGAAATCTATATCGCTTAGGGTACGCATAGTCTTAGGTTAGAAGTGAATAAAATTTCTGCTCACCGTAATAATAATAATTCAATTGAATTTATTTATGTCCTTTAGGCATATGTAGTTCACAGACGAGATAGGGTAGGGGCAGAGATCGAGAAGGTGTCGGTCAGGTCCTAATTTGATGTTACAATCCCTCCATTTGCCTGGTATGACAGAAAAAAACCTGAAACAACCGCAGTCCGCCGTGGGGTTCAAACCCGCGTCCATCTCGACCACGACTGCCGGACAGATAATAATAATATGAACTTGAGATATAGTAGGCAAAGCAAGGAGGTACAAATCAAGCAATAGGGATCCTTGTATTCTGAAAATACAAACAACATTATAAAGATCATATATTCCAAAAGGTGTGATTTCATGAAATACACAGCTTTATGTCATTCTTACTCAAGCTAATGATATCAAATTAATATTTTGTTGATATCAATTTGGGCAAACGTATTGAAAATGTTTTGTAGCCTAAAAGCTTATAATTACCCAACAATCAATACTTACTATCCTTAATATCATGAATGCATCAACTAAGAACTTTTTTAATTTTATTAGTGGCATTTTGAAGATAGAAAGTTGTTATCAAAAAAGTACAAATATTAAAAAAAAAGTGCGGATGGGCATTTGAGAATATATGAAATTGTCGTTGAATTAATATGAAATAGGCCACAATTTTTGTGCATTACGTGTCAACTTGTGGTGTACTTAAGCTTATTTAATGAGAATTAAAAGTGAAGTGGTTGTGGCAAATGCGCAGAAAGTGATCTAAAACGAACTCTAGGTAATGCTAACCTCGGTAAATACGAAGTAAATGTGTGCAGAATGTGCATTATGGAACACAAGCATGTAATAGAACACATTGAGTACACGAAAAGATCATAATTTGTGAGTAGGTTTCTCATAAAGTACAAACGGATTCACATTAAGATCAGCTTTGGTGAAGTATTTGTGTGCGTTAGTTGAAATAAGATTTTCAGTGCGGGTTCAATTTCCACCGAGGTCCATTGGGAAGATTGGTTTGGAACCCATTTCACCGACAACTGTAGACCTCGTCTTTAGAAACTCACCGGCTCGTTTTGGATATTAGCAACAATTCTATCAATTCGTTCCTCGATAATTCATTAAGGATGCTGACTGTACACAAAACTGATGGATATATGTTCGAGAACTTCTACCATGTCTTTGAAAAGAAGCCCAATGCTATTTTTTTTCATACACTATTATTTTGAAACAACGGATTCCACATAAAATAATGACAAGTTTATTTAAAATCAAAATAATTATTTTCCTTTGCGTTGCTTCTTTTTGACGCACATGGAACACAATTAAAAGATACTATTTAAATATTTAACTCGTCATTCTTTGAATTAATTTTATCTTTCCTCCTGCAAGCAGATGTCCATTGTTTCTGTAGATCATCTTGTTTGGGAAATGAATGGAACTTAACAGTTTCTTCAATCTTCACCGCTTTTCTTATTTCTTGAGTTTAATTTACAGCCATACATCCCGCACGACTGCATGTTTGTGGAACTTGACAAATCCGTTACACACAATAAATACAAGTTCTATTTACACTATCCACAGTATATAACATATATTTTACACACATAGAAACACACAATAGTATAATACATAATAATCAGTGCTTTCCTAAACTTTTTAACACCAAAAAGGAACAAATTAGCAAGTTCAAGTGACAAGCAAAATGATCTTTCCTTGCAAACATCATTGACTCGTGTGTCGAAGGTGACGTCACGAAAAAAAGAGAAAGCTTCGCGGGGACTTACCTTGTACTTCTTCTACCATGAATCTCCTGTTAACAGTTATTCCGCCATTTGTGTCTCGGAAAACTTCATTATTAATTTGTGATAATGGAAGCCTTTGAAACGCAGACCTGGAGAATAATTTATTTCAAGAGTTATGCATAATGAGGAAGTAATATTAAAGATGACAAACACGAACTGAAACAAATTAGGAATGTTTTATTCAGAAATCATATCCTAGGTAGGGAAGTAAGTTTGACTTAAACTTGACATGTCAAAGGAATACAATTGATTTAAACTTTTCCTGACAGTCTCTTAGTTAGTATCAACTTTGAATAAAGCTAACAAGTTACCATTCGCTATATTTTACGACGAGTATGCTATATCAGGTTTGTAAGAAGTTCAGGAAAGCCTAAATAGAACCAATATCAAATTTAAAATAGGCTTATTGTAACGAGCAAATTGAACAAGTGAAGATCAATCTTGATTGCAAGCTAACGTGCTATCTGGGTTATTCAAAATATCGTTGAAGGGAAATTAGAAGTTGAAGAAAGTCAATACAATGCGAAATATCTCTGTGTTGGTTGTAGGTAATACGGTTGTAATGTCCGTGTGCAGTCAAATAGTTCCGGAAATTCTGACCTTTCAAGAGAGCTGTGTTTATTCCCTTTCTGACTTTAGATATAGTCATAGCAAAATAATTAAGCCGTTTAAGTGCAAGTGCTTTCAGCTTGTCTGATGAAGAAATCAATGGTGTGTTGAGTCGCAACTAAATTAGTAACACTGCTCTCTCTGGAACTTCCAGTGTTGTAAATATCCGAGGTTCTGTGACGTGTTCGAAACATGAGGTCCCTGTGCTCTGAGTTATCCACCGACGATGTAGAGAAAGAGAGTTGGCAAAGGGAGGGAGTGAAACGTAACTGAACATTTCAATGCACAGTCCATTTCTACATTCCTAGAAGACGATTTATTCATGTTTCTAGGACCACCGAGAGTCTTGCACCTTGATTTGCATCTTGTTAATACAAGTAATTCTATAAAAGAACTCGCCCAGAAATACAACATTGAACTCAAGTACTTCCTTTTCTTAAGTAGCTCATGTATTAAAAGAAATAGCAGTCTAATTTCCAGACGATACAACTATAAACTAGCTATGTTTTTCTACATATCGCTGATCTTGATTTTAAGCTGAGTTCATTAAATAAAAATTTATATTTTAACTGATTTAATCATATTCAACATTTAAATTTAAATTATGGATTAGTCTAGTCGATGGTACACCAGAATTTTATGATATCTACACACTTACTGTCTATCTTACATTGCTAATTTCTTTATTACAGGTATACTACGTGAAATATACAGAGAAATTACATATTTTTTTCTATTTCACATTTAAGATAATATTGAATTTCACAGAAAAAGTTTGTGAAGACACTTAACACTTAAGACTCCATTCTTAAACTGACATAAGTTTCTTGTAGTTGATATATTTTCTTTAATGTATATAGGGTCAGGAAATAACTGCAACATTGTCGGTAGTATTGAGCAATTCTCAGAAATCAAGATGGCGTCCACCGTACGTAATCAGTTATACATACCATTGTTGAGGTACTTATGTAGTATATAAGGGAGGTTTCTGTATACTTGTGCTAAAGTTGCATTGAAGTATGTCACAAATTTTATTAATCTTATACTCGGTTTCTCAATGGCGTCGGAAAACCATATCGTATTCTTGGACTAGAGAAAAAAAGGTAAGTTATATATTACAGCAGCCTAATCACAATCTAGTTTCAATGTATTACGTTTTTATTTGTCAGTAAATGAGACAGTCAAGAAATAACGGGTAGTACTATACCTTTGGGTAACATATATAATTCAAAATTATGTCCGAAGTGAGCCAAAGCATGCCTGAAAGCTCTAAAAAGTAAATTCAAATAGAAAATTCAAAATGGTGTCATCAGTCACATGGCATATTGCAACTTGCAATCATACTTAAACTATAGAATGGGTTGAAATATCGATTTGATACTTTCGAGGTTTCCTAATATGAAATTTATTTTGTAAGACAGTGTTCATCACTGTGCACGAAGTTTGAATTTCTATCGATTTTAATGCTTTATTTATTTCAGTTTTGTTGAACAACTTCAAAGTGTTTCTATGTAACAGATCCTTTAGTTAAGTCTTAAGTTAATAGGGAGAAGAGAAAACATTAAAGAAGTGAATATAACAGTGTAGTGGAGAAAGGTACCAATCATACTATTGAAACAGGAGAGAAGTGAATTCGAAATGCTCAAATTTAAAAGACCTGCATGGATATGCGAAAGCCATTAAAAATTACCGCACAAGATTTTTCACTGTTGGAGAAAAGATTCCCTTTACCCTTTACAGAATTTAAATAGCATGGCATTGACATTGGAAGCATGGTGCGTATGGGTTTTTTGCTGGCAAGGTTTTGTCATCGACATTTGTACTAGCGAGGTTTTGTCGTCGAGTTTTTGTTGGCGAGGTTTTGTCATCGAGGTTTTTCCTGGCGAGGTTTTGTCGTTGAAGAGTTCTCGTCGAGGATTTTGCAGTCGATCATTTGTCGTCGAGGTTTTTACTGTCGAGGTTCTGTCGTCGATGTTTATGTTGTCGAGGTTTTTGTCCGTTGGTGAAATGTACTGTCGGTGTTTTTACCTGTTGGTGAATTGTAAGTCGATATTTTTTTGTAGACATAGTTTTGTTGTCAAGGTTTTGACGATACACCGAGAGATAGCGGGAAAATGGGTCAATCTCATGTTGGCTGGCAAGGAAATAAGCATATATGTGTATATTAACTCGACGTCCATCTGTGGCAGGCCGGGAAACGCACTGCCACAAATTGAACGTATATTCAAATTTCACAATAGTTTTAATGCTTATGTAGAACAAATTCGTACATTTTTACATTCAAATATCAAAACTGACTTTTCTCCTAATTTTCTCATTTTAACCCAGATAACCTAATGTTTAGTTGTTGTTGTTTTTGCTTTTTTCGTTTTTTTCCTACAAAAATGTGTGTTGAACCTTGGGTTTGTACTTTTTTTTTGTAAACACCACATCTGTCATTATTCCTATAGGATTCCCTCTATCACGTTGATATACAGGGTTAATATGTGAGACCACAGACGAATTTCTGACTCCAAAATAATGAAAAAAGTCCATATAAACATGGGTTCGATTCCGTTTCGTTTTCGAGATACAAGATTTTCAACTTAGGGCCCAAAATTAACTCCTGTCAATGGGAAATACAAACAATATTTCGTCATAAATCAGAAACGATGCATTAAAAATAAAATTTCGTTTCCGGAAGGTGATTTCTAACCATTCGGTGAATATTGGGAGTTAAAAGCATGATTCTATTGGGTTGTAAGTGTTGCCAACCTGATATATTATTATTTTTTAAATAGCATTACGCCAGTTTATTGGATATATGGTATCCTGTAGTGATTGTAAACATAATATGTGAAGCACAGAAATCAGCGTTGCAAATTATTAATATAATATGACGAAAAACGTTGAAATGGACATGCGGAATATTTCACCTAGCATGCTGTTCATAGTTTGCAACACTGCGTTCCATGCTTTGCATATTGTGTTTACCATTACTAGAGGATACTATATATCCAATAAACGGACATTGTGCTATTTGAAATGTAAATAAAGGATATACCAGGTTGACAAAACTGACAATACAATAGAGCCGTATCTATAACTTCTAATATTCACCGAATTATTATAAATCACCTTCCGGAAATGAAATTTTATTTTAATGCATCGTTTCTGATTTATGACAAAATATTCATTGTATTTACTTTTGACAGGAATCAATTTTGGGCTCCAAGTTGGAAAACTTCCATCTCGAAAACGAAGCGGAATTGGACCCATGTTTCGATGGACTTTTTTCATTGTTTTGGTGTAAAGAATTCGACAGTTAAGTTTGTCCCACATATTAAGATACACCCTTCATAACCTCCTCTTCATCACCATATTGTATATCATCACTGCTCTAATTTATAATTTCTAACTGATCTATTTCTTTTAAGTGCTGATACCGCCCATAACATTCATTTTTATATTTTATCTTGATCTATTTCTTCATTATCGCTATCATTTTCTGAAAATTTGCTTAGACTATCACTTCTATAAAGTTCCAATTGTATTTTCGTAGGTATTCATAGCTTACTGAAGAGTCGCAATGACTCAGACGGTAGTGCATCTGACTATGAATCTGGTGGCTCGGGTTCAAATCCAAGACAGGACACTGGAGCCTCTCCTCGCAGCTTTCCCATGCACTCTGCTTCCTATCAAATTGAGTACCAGAGTCCTTTGGCATTCCTGAACACCTTAGGAGGTAAAGTCGGTCGAGCGTGGGACTTACACTCCATCTTAGTTCGTGCCGTAGGTCAGAATATGTGGAGCGCTACCTCCACCTCCCCGATGCCATGCACAGGAGATATCTTTACCTTTTTGCTACCTTCATAGCTTACTGAAGCAACTAAACAGTTTCTCTTGTTTATAAGACACCTTCCCTCCAAAAACACGTATACTAACTAATTGCTTGTTGGTAGGCCTATCAACATTTTCATGACTCATATAACGCCATCTACGTAAGAAATGATGTACGAGAAGCATTCAACATTTATTCAAGGCCGAAATATATAAAAAAAAACACTATCCTATAACATAAACAACAAACATTATTCATTTCTGGGAAGTATACTTGTAGAAAATAAGTGATATGGAAGTCCAATGGGGAGGGGGGTGTAGGCGAACCCACTACCTCGAAATCATTATTAACTTACAAATTCTTCATTAAAAAAATGCACATTAGTGATTTGTATTTATCAAAGATGTAACGATCGACAATAAATAAAATTCTCAATATTTAATGAAGAATTAATTTATCACGTGTTTTATAAAGAAATACGTGTGAGTGGATTCGACAAGCTCCCCCTACTTGGATTTTCTATGGTTAATAATTTGTATTGAAGTATCGTAGATTTATCTGACTATCTGCACATATTCAGTGAGTTATCAAAACTAACCCTAGGTGGCTCTGCTGTTTTATACCAACTTACGTCCGTAACAACCTGCCTTCTGTTGATGAGAAGAAAAAACTCATTGCAATTTGGTTCTTTTCATGCAACGAAAAAGAAAACTTTTAATTATTTAATTATAACGGATCTGTCCTATTTTTACTAACCTAAGTTTCTATTCAAGTTAAAGCTGCGATTCTGCTAACAATAGCGAAGACTCCGGTCCCTTGAGAGCATTTTAGACATCCAAGCCTTAATTTTCACAGTATACCTTTTGGGCATGAAAAAAATATGCGTGCCATGCAGCAGTCATTTGTTATCTTCCTGAGACTTTCGGATACAATCGTGACCTTTCGTGTCTTTCGATCTGGGAGAGTAATAGGCAGTGTACGGATGATGGCGAATATTAGTGTTTATTATATGTTTTTAGGTAAGGTAGCGTTCGTTTACAGTGATTTATATTACCTTTATATATTTTGTATGTGAAATCATAGTGATAAATCGTGTTCGTTTTTGTAAAGATGATATTGATGAATCCAGCAGCTCACGTGACGATAACAAGGAGCTATGAAAGTGATTTCAAAGCTACCAACTGTTCGTTTAGTGGTCAGTGAGAGGGTCTCACCCTCATCTCAATGTGATTCTGATTACGAAAGAATAGCATTCTTCAAAAGTAAGTAGATAGATGCATGTTCTTTGATTCTTCTAGGTCAAAGTACAAAGGCAAATGGTACAGATTGTTAAAAATTAGTACACGACAAGTGGAATTTAATTGATAGCCTTTAAGCATCTATGGCTTAGGGCGGGAGACTGTAGGAGAAATATGAAGAACTTGACCAGGACAAGGTAAGGGTACCATCCCGGCATTTGCCTACTGCGGCTTGAAAACATAAACTGAAAAACTTCAGTGTGTATGGCCAATCACTGATATCAAACCAAGGACATCGCGGTTGGTTAAGATTGGATAGTAAAGTGAGAATAATAGCATTTGGTCCCTACTTGTATTTTGTCGATAAAACACAAAAATATTGGCTTACTGACAAAGGGATGGAAAATATTTCTAAATTATTTTCAAATGCAGAAAACACTAAACAACTAATTAAATGGAAAGAGCACCTGTGAGCTGTGGCAATATAATTATTGTGCTCTAATCCAGTAATTTTCAACCTTTTAACACTCACGGACCGGCAAATTACAGGAGAAAACTTTTAAGGACCGGTAAGATGCCAGTAAGTTAGAGGTTTATTTGACGTTCAAAATTTGACAGTTTGAACTGTCGAAATCTACAAAATAAGTGTTAATTAATTAAATGAATTCATTTGTCGAGGACCGGTACAATAGCTTCACACACGTGAAACACTAGTTCTGAGCTAGTCTAGCATAGTCCTTTCCAACATGTTAGCCACGTCTCTATATCTGCTGGTTCATTATACATGTTTTTGCACACAGGTTGGCAACACTGACTAGAAGGTTCCTGGGCATGGAAACACCCACAGTATACTGCTATAGTATCAAATAATGTTTGTGGCAAGTTTAATGTTCCTATGTCCCAAGTAACGGAAACAATTTTTAAAAAATAGCAAATAGGTTGACAACACTAGAAAGTTGAGTACATGGGGACATGGAGCCCTTCAGTACTTTTCATTGTGTCGAATAATGCTTATACCAAGTTTGGTGCAGCTAGGTATAACTGAATGGAAGCAATTTGAATCATTGTGTTTTAAGGGTTGGAAACACTGAACTACTGCACCAATCAAGACGGCTCTAGTGTCTTTAAGCTAGTCTAGCCAAGACTTTTCTTATGACATCCCAGGCACGTCTCTACACCTTATAATTCAGGAGATACTTTTTAGCTCGGGTTGGCAACACTGAGAACGTTGCTCCAGGAGACGGTAACATAAACAGTATGTTTATATTCTATTAAATAATGTTTATGCCAAGTTTTGCGCCTTTATCTCAGGAAGCAAATTAAGATAATATAGTTTTATAGAAAATTGTTTAGCAACACTGCTAAGTGGGTTACTTGAAGACGCAGATGACCTCATTGTTTTTGTATATAGCTATCCCCACTGTGCGATACGCACGAACCGTGAACGGTGCATGGAGGACATGGAGGTAGCGCTCCACATTTCCTTGACCTACGGTACGAAGTGAGGTGGTGTGGTGTCCCACGCTCGACCGCCTTTACCTTCCCAAGGTGCCCAGGAATACCAAGGACATTCCGGTACTCAATTTGATAGGAGGCTGAGTGTCAGGCAAGGGAACACTGTGAGAAAAGTCTCCAGTGTCCTGGCCGGGATTTGAACCCGGACCGCCCGATTCGTAGTCAGACGTGCTACTGTCTGAGCCACGGCGACTCATATAGTAAGTTAATAATTAAGAAAGCTCAAAAGTGAAACATTTTGCGTCCCACCTAACCTCAAAACAGGATAATAAATAAATAATCAGAACATGTTCGGAAAAAATCGAGAGTCAATTTGTTTTACTATTTGTTTATTGTTAATTTACTTTGTAATATTACAATAAATATCATATAAATACATGAATGATTAATTTAAAATTTAAAATACTGTTCAGTCGTTTCCTTTTCATAGTAACATAAAAGTAGGAAAAAAAAAAAGGATTTTTGAAAAGTAGAGATTCTAGGATTAGTCATCAGTTTGAGAGAATAGATTATAGACTAAAAAAGAATTAGTAAGATTTTTATTTAGCGAAGAGAGTTCTGTTTCGAAATGCGATAAACACAGGTACAAATACATTCATTGGTATTTTCGTCCGCAGTGCAACTCCATGTGCATCCCGGTTCTTCTAAACAACTTGATTTATATTCTTCCAGAATTGAAGCATCTGTCGTTGATGTGCTGGGTGTTGTATGAGTTGTGCTCACAGATGATGATGAAGAGGTGCTGCCATATCTCGCATCATCCGCAAGTCTTTCCTCTGCTGTAGGGACTGGTGTAGTTGGTTCAGTCACACGATTTCGTCTTCTTCCTCCATTTCTTTCTTCTGGCCTTCGTCTGCGATTACCTCTTTTTGCAACTGCAGATTCTAGCAGCACCTATGGGCGAAAGAAAGAAATAAAATTATGCAGTGTGTAATTAATTCAACTATCGTAATTAGTATTTTTATTTTGGACTGAAATAAATCACAAAATTGTATTCGCAGAAAATAATATTACAATACATATGAATGAAGCAGGAATACATATCCTAATTTTCAGGACTGAGCTAACGACACTACTGGTACTGCCTTTGTTCGAGGTCGTGCAACTTTGAAAATACAGCAGTGGCGGTTGATGATACTGTTGCAGTGTTGCTAAACAACCACATTATTCTCTAAATAGTTCGTTAATAAATAGTAAAAAATAACTTCAATGACTCTTACGTCAGATATACGTAATATATCCCCCTCCTGCGTTCAAGGAAGTAATATTTTTCTTTAGAAAGAGGAAGTAAAGGAGTGGCTGGTCAGTATTGCAGTATTCATGCAACAACTATGCTAGCATTATGCTTGGTATTGGAGTAAATGTTCCCTCTGCAGATGATTGTTGTAGCGTGTTTGCAATAACACAACCATGGAAATAAAATTTCGGTCACCAGACTGTTCAGTTTGTTACGAAATACGAGATAAGCATTTACTGCCTCAATTTAGCAGTGAATTTGTATGCGCAAAAACGTATGTGTATGGGTGCTCAGATTTTAAGGAAGGAGGGAGAGGGGAGAGAAGTTAAAAGTTGTGCTTTGCGGAATTCTGAGCTACTGAGTGTTTTGTTAGTGTTGGTTACCTAGCATCGTTATAAATCTAGGGAGCGTGTGAAAGGGCGTAGCCAGGAATTTTTCCAAGGGGGGCAATATTAAGAGTACACAAAAGTTATAAGTATGTGTGTGTCGGTGTGTGTGTGTGCCACTGTCACAGATATGGTAGAAAGTTACAGATGGATCATGAAGAGGAGCATATTATTTTTATTCATTTATTTATTACGTACTATTGCAGAATGTTTATTAGACTACAATTTAGATATTCTTAAACGTTATTTTCTGAAAATTGAATTTTTTTCTCCTTCTGATAGCACTATCGTTTGTACTGGCGAAACAAGAAAGTACTAATTTCGGAATTTATGGCAGAGTGGAAATTCCCAGATACCTATCAATACTTTCCGGAACCCTTATTTCTTTCCTACTTTCTCGGGAGGAACATGCAAATAGCTTGGTGAATTATACAAAATCATTAAAAAAGTAAAATAAAATTGAAATAATCATAATTTTCAAATTAACAAAATGGAATCTGAACTCATAATACAGTGCGAATTTTTTTAACATTGATTTATCAGTAACACCGGACAAGTCCAGCATCTTTGATCATCAAAGGTGTTACTACCTGGCGTGTTAGAACTTGTGGTTCATTTTACAATGGGAATTAATGCAGTGTGATCAATGGCTATTAGATAATTTAAAGTCTCAAATACAGAGATGGTATAACATTGTCAGATATAGATGAGTTTCAATCATTCAGGTAAAGTTAAAACAGAAGTACTAGTGCTTACACCAAATTTTGTTGATGTCGATGATTATAGAAAGGACATATTTTAACCAACATTAATAGGCAATTTGTGTGAAAGATTTCTGGGGAAGAATAGGTTTATTAGGTAAACTATCTGTTCTGTATCAGTTAGCATTGCAATTATAGTCTAATGATTCTATGGGAGAATGTACGGTTACCAGCGTGTGTTATATTGGTTGATTATTTGAAAATTGATCCACAGAAGGCATTATCAGACTTACTGAAAAGCAAATGAAATAACACCAAAACCTGAACAAATCAAAATGAAAGGAACTAGCATGAGATTCGTTTTGTGCGGCGGTGGCTCAGTGGTAGAGCGCTCACCTCTTGCGCGTAGGGTCCTCGGTTCGATCCTGAATCTCAACCATGTGGTTTTGTGGTGGGCAAACACCGTATGCGTGGGTATTTTCGAGCTCCTCCCGTTCCTTCTCACTTTCTTCATTCCACCAATTTTCCCATCGTAATCCATTCGGATTGACCAAAATTGCCTAAACGACTGTAAAAAATTTAAATTCAGATTCGTTTTAAGAACCGTCGGTAATCAGGTTCCATTCCTAATATATTTATAAATAATGGTCAAATGATAATAAAAATTGTATTTAGAAATTTGGCTAGATAACAGTGTAGAATATATATCAAATAAACTATAATGTATAATCTGAAGATATTTGTTATTGATGCAAAAGTTGAAATTCTAGGCTACGGCGTCCTAAGCCGGTCTTCAAATATCTCTGCTAAAAGAATTAGCTTCAAAACCCGAAACAGTTCATTTCATAAATGCTAATAAGCATTAGATCCGTTTCAAAATGTCAGCATTCTTCTTGATTTGTTTGGTATTTTCAAAAATTAAAAATAGGTGTGAGTACCAATGAATATTAAGATGAGGGTCCCTAACTTATTACTTTAAAATAATGTGCATATTGCAATTGGCTAGTAAGGGTTTTAAAAACTTTCTGGTGTCTATACAGACTGTCCCAAAATTCGTATGTAAATTTCATTGTTCCAGTACAAAGAAATGGGAAGAGCTAAAAGAACCGAATTTGGAGGGCCTTTAGATGAAGGTCTGAAGTTTTGTTTGAGAGCAAAATGAGGTCACGGGTACAACGGACTGATGAGATACAAGGTCAAAGGTCAAAATGTTATATTTTCCCCTTGTGGGATTTCAATGTTAAATGGTGGTCTCATATGCCATTCTTTCGAATATTGATCTCTGGTAGCAAAAATTAGTATATGTGCATAACTTCTGATACTAAGTAATGTGATAGTGAGAAATGTGGCCAACTGTGATCTTGTGACCTCTAGAAGGTCACTTGTGACTTTTGAGAGATTAGCGCTCCTTTCAACAACTTATCGTACAAGATTAATTATATCGATAAAAACGACAACGAATACACAAATAAAGGATCGACCGAAGATTTAATTCAGCAAAATTGAAAGGTCAGAAATGTCACCAGAGGTCAAACGTCACCGAGCTTAAGTGTCATATTTCAGACAATGACGACTAACACAGCATTCGATTTTTGAAACAATAAATTTGAGTTCCTGTAAGATTTAAAATCAAAATTAACATATGACTTACGAGAATGCAAAACTTGACCCTGTGACTCTCAGCAGGTCATCTGTGACCTTTTAGGGACTAACGCCTTTTCAACAACTTATTGTACAAGATTTATTCTATCACAAATGATAACCACTAACACACAAATAAAGGACCGATTGAAGGTTTCTTTTCAGCAAAATTGAAGTAAAAAATGTCACAAGAGGTCAAAGGTCACGGAGCTTAAGTGTCGTATTTCAGACAATGACGACTATCAAAGCATTCGACTTCTGAAACAATTAATTGATTTTCTATCAGATTTAAGATTAAAAAATGACATGTGACTTACGAGAATGCAAAGTTTGACCCTGTTCCCCTCAAAGGTCATCTGTGACCTTTTAGGGATTATACGCTTCTTGCAACAGCTTATGGTACAAGATTAATTCTATCAAAGAAGATGACCACGAATACACAAATAAAGGACGGAATAATGGTTTCTTTTAAGCAAAACTGAAAGGTAATAAATACCACAACAGGTCAAACGTCAGAAAGCTGAAGTTTTTTTTGGGGGTGTGGGTATTGAATACTATGAAACCATGCGACATTTGAAACATTGATATGAGCTTTAAAATAAAAATGACATTACAGTATGAGAAAGGAAATTGTGACTTTATTTGGTTACCTTCGATCTTCGTAGAATTAACGCTAATTCCTGGAAGGCTTCTAATTGTTCATTATGTTCATATACTGAGGGAGAGAAGTTTTTCTACCTTCAGAGAAGTCAGTAAAATTTCAGAGGTCAGATTTCAGAGTAGTGTATTATGCAGCTGAGGATCTTGGGGAATGACTAGCGTTAGTCAAGTACCGTTACTGCACTTACCTGCTAAGACAAAACCACCACAAAAGATATCGCCCATACGTGTCCCTTGTTTGCCCCATTACTTTAAGGGACCATTGCTATTGAACCATTTCACAATGAAACTATCTTCGAATAGTTATTGGTGTCGTTGAAACCGCTCTTCCTTTTTTTAAAAAAAATGTGTGCACATAATTATTTCGTGGATGCTTTCTAATAGGAATTGGGAAGAGGCGAAGAAACTCCACGGGAAACAAGCTGCTTCCCCATATGTAGGAAGGGATGCTCGGTTATCGTTTGTTTACAGTCCCTTCGTGATTTTGAGGCATACAATCTTCTGTTTATGTTTTGAGCACAGGTAAAAAAAAATGTTTCATTTACAAGAGTGGTTTGGTGTTGTTCGAACAAATAATCCAGTTGAAGAGAGATAGTGAGGCCCTTGAGTGTTGATCTTGAATCTTAAATGCGTCAGTGGGTTCTTGTGTTTAGTTGAGAGTAAGAATTGTTGAATTTCTTTCATTTTTGCTATACTCATGTGTGTGTGTAAGTGTGTATCGTATTGCCGCAATGAGTACTCTTTCAAAGCAACAGCGTGCAGATTTGCTAGAGTGGTACATTTTGAGTGGGAAGTCGGTCACACAAACACGGAGAAAGACGTTTGTACACTGGGCTGTGAAAATAAGCAACACCCAACTTATTCGTTTGTAAGAAGTTTTGAAATAACTGTTTCAATAAGGAGCACCTTTCTCGGCGACAACGACAAGCCGGTCGACCAGCAACTGTCTCTATCGACGAAAATAAACGCAAAATGGTTCGTTCTGTGCTTAGTTCACCCAGAAAATCTATGTCGAAGTTTTACGCTCAACGTTACAAGAAGTTCGTTCAATAGAATATTGCGTGTGCTGGAGGTTAGGGCGTACAGAATGCAGATTGTACATAACTTACAAGAAGCAGATTACGGTGGCAGAATGTTATTTTGTAACTGGTTTATAGACATATTAAATGAAGACCCTATGTTTCTATTTCAAATTATAATGTTTGATGAAGCTAAGTTTTTCTTAAATGGAACGGTGTCTTCACCTCATGCACGGTTCTGGGGTCTCAGTTCACCATTGGAAAGAATTGAACGTTCTACTGACCAAAGGGGTATTATGGTATGGATGGGACTAACAGCAAATTGCGTACTTAGGCCGTTTTTCTTTGAAGGAAACGTAAATCAAATTACATACCAGAATATGTTCCAATAATTTCTTTTCCCTGAACTTGAACGCTTAAATCTTGACCCGAACAATGAAATGTGTTTCCAACAGGATGGGGCACCAGGTCATCGCCCTAGGGAAACACTTGAATCTTTGAGAGGGAGGTTTGGAAACCATTTGTTAAGCATGGGGAGTGAAGTACAGTGGCCAGCTAGAAGTCCCGATCTAACTCCATGCGATATTTTTCTGTGGTCTTTTCTTAAATAAAAGGTTTACAGGAATCATTCAACAACACTTGCAGAGCTTCGAAGATCGATAGAGAGTTGCGTTGAACAGATAACACCGGGCATACTTGAAAAAAGTTCACAAAGACACTCATACACAGAGTTAATTTATTATTAGCACATCAGGGACATCACGTGCAAATGATTAATAACACCGATGACTTCGAGTCCAGCAAGAAGTCAAGAACTGCTGCACAGGTAAGGTAATATTTCAAATATTTCTCTATAATCAGTAGATATGCCAATGCGCAAATAACGGTAAAAGTCTCGAATGAAGCTTTGATAAAACTGGAATTACACAGGTGAAATGACCTCCTAGGGGACACAGTTTCCCAATTTTCTAGTGCATATCATTGATAGCCGGGTTGGAGTTACTGGTCTCCTACCAGGCGCCTCCCCAGGTGGCGGATAGGGGAATGCCGACCAGATATGGTGGGTACCGGAAATATTCCGGGGCGGACCAAAACCAGTACTACTGCCTTGTAGTTAGTAGACAGATCTACAAAGGGTAGGGGAAGATAATTCTCAAGAAAAATATCATGGTGAGGGGAAGCAGCATCACCATTACCACCCTGAGGCTGAAAATGAATTACATCGGCAAGGCTCAGAGATGGATAGAGGGCGACATCTTGAATGTCTACCTTTACTGCGAGGTCGTAAAGCTGACAACTCTACACCGCTAAAACATGTCAAGAAACAGATGGTTCATGGATTCTCCTGGGGTAAAATATTCCGGAGGTAAACTAGTCCCTCATTCGGATCTCCGGGCTGGGACTGCTTCAGGGGGCTCCAAGAACCGGATTAAGAAAGACCTTAGAATAAAAACGTGGAACGTACGAACATTATACCAAACGGGCTCTCTTCAGGTGGCGGTACACGAGACCGAGAAGTACGAGCTAGACATATTAGCGATACAAGAAGTTCGGTGGGAGGGTCAAGATATCATCCCACAGGCCAAGTACACTTTCTACTACGGGGAAACACAGTCTCACGATTTCGGAACAGGATTCCTCATTAAGAACAGTATCCTTCAGACGGTTCAGAATATAGAGTTCGTAAACGAAAGACTATCGTACGTTACGATACGTACTCTATGGGGCAACACGGTTTTATTAAACGTCTATGCTCCGACCGAGGTGTCTACTGATACCGACAAAGATATATTCTACGATGAGCTAGAAAGGCTGTTTGACCAAATGCCGAAGTATAATTCGAAAATTGTGTTGGGTGATTTCAATGCAAAGGTAGGGAGGGAAGAAAAATATAGACCTACCATAGGCAAATACAGAATTCACGAAAAGGCCAACAACAATGGGGAAAGACTGACAATTTTCGCGATTTCGAAAAACCTACTGGTAAAGAGCACGTACTTTGAACACAAAGACATACACAAATACACATGGGTATCTCCGGACGGCAAAACTCTCAACCAGATCGATCACGTATTAGTAGACAGATGAAGATACACCAACCTAATGAATGTTAGGTCGTACAGAGGAGCGGAAGGTGACACCGACCATCAATTAGTGATCACAAATAAGGGAAAAGTTATGCATCGCGAATAGAGAAAGCAAGGGGTCAAGACAACTGAAATTCGAAGTGAAACGATTAAATAATCCGAGCATAAAAGCAGATTACCAACTCGAACTCTCAAATAGGTTCGAAATCTTAGCCGACTCGAGTAATAATAATAATGAACTTGATGTAAGTAAGATGTAGGAGGCAATTCGTGAAACAATTAAGAGCGCAGCGAAGGAACGCGTAGGTGAGAAGAAACAACAGAAAAACAAACCTTGGTTTGATGAAGAATGCCTTAAACTTCATGAGGAACGGAAACAAGCAAGGCATCGATGGCTAAGTAACAAAAGCGAAGCAAATACCAACCACTACAGTAACGCGAAACGAAACGCCACACTAGGGTTCAGAAACAAAAAGCGTGAATATCTAACGCAGAAGATTCAGGAGATAGAGGAAAACTGGAACACAAATAACATACGAGACCTATCCAAAGGGGTAAACTCGTTAAGAAAAGGTTACCAGCCGAGGCTAGGAATGATTAGAAATGAACGTGGAGATCTTCAGACTGATCCGACTAAAATTGTCGATGTGTGGAAAAGTTATTTCGACAAACTTTTTAATGTACACAACGGGGAACAAACAGAGGAATTTGAAATCCATACCGCAGAACCGTGGATTTCCGAACCTACACACTAAATCAAAAGAGCGGAATTTTCACTCTTTTTAGATGGAAAACCGGGACCGCTCCTTTTCGAGCGGAATTTTCGATCGAAAAAGAGTGGTTTCTAAAAAAAACATTATCACGTTGGATGGAAAATGTACTCTTTCTAGATGGAATTTCGCTCTTTTCGATGTAATTTATTTTTTCACTGTTAAAAGAGCGGTTTTCTATTGAGTCGTCAAAGGTGAAAGAGCGATTTCTCATCTTTTTAGAGTGATTTGGTGCTTCAATTTCTCATCGTTTAGGAGTGAATTTTCTCATCTTTGTAGATCGGTTTCAATTCCACTCTTTTTAGAGCGATTTGCAGTGCATCATGAGCATGGCTACTAGTCAACATTGGTCTTCGCCAGTTGTAAAAGCAAAGGTTATCGAAAGACTAAGCTATAGACCCCCTACTGTGAAATTTATAGCGTTATGTATAGTTAAAAATGAGAAAACAGAACTTTAAAACTTTTCTGCTAGTAAAATACACCAAAAAACGTCAGGAGTAAGATATGTACGTACAAGAAATCTTTCAACGTTGTAATCAGGTACCTGACGAGACGAAAGAAACAATTCCGAGGACGCAATCTTGCAGTTGGACCCTTGGTCGAGGGGTTAACGATTTGGATAGCTGATCGAACGGTACCGGGTTCAAATCTCTTCCAGGTTTAGCTTTATTTTACTCATTTTCACTCACAAGTACAGTACTTTTCTTTTTAGTACATATGAATTAATGCTCCTTTTCGCACTTTTGTACATGTTATTGCGTTGTTTTCATGTTCACAAGATGTAAATTGTATCTGAATAGATGGAAATTCATCTATACAATTACAATATCTAGGTTTCCATTGAAATAGACTACAATAGATTTTCGCTCTTTTTTCGAGCGGAAATTTCTCATCTTTGCTCCGATGAAAATTCGCTCTAAACGAGCGGTCACTTTTTCCGCTTCATTTGAGCGGAATCCACTCTTTTGATTTTAGTGTGTAACGAGATCGAGATCGAAATGTCGCTAAAGAAATTAATAAACTTCAAATCACCAGGAATAGACAATATTCCAGCCGAATTAATTAAAGCAGGAGAAACGCCACTAATCAAGAAATTACACAAATTAATAAGTGCTATATGGAGAAAGGAGGAACTCCCAAAGGAATGGAAAACCTCAATGATAGTTCCGATTTACAAAAAAAGGTGATAAATCGGACTGTAATAATTACTGCGGAATCTCGTTACTTCCAACCGGTTACAAGGTATTAAGTAATATTCTGTTAACACGCCTAAGTGTATACGTAGATGAAATAATTGGAGATCACCAATGTGGATTTAGGAGAAATAGATCCACGTTGGACCAGATTTTTGCCTTGTGACATATTTTGGAGAAGAAATGGGAATTCAATGGGACGGTTCATCAGCTATTCATTGATTTTAAGAAAGCATATGATTCTATCAAAATCGAAAAGTTATACAGTATCCTGATACGATTTGGAATTCCGAAAAAAATGGTTCAATTAGTAAAGATGTGTCTCAACGACCCCACAAGCAGAGTACGTATAGGTAATAATATTTCCGATAGTTTCAAAATTTGCAACGGATTGAAACAAGGCGATGCCTTGTCCCCACTATTGTTTAACTTTGCGTTAGAAGATGCGATTTTAAAAATTAAAGGGGACAAAAAGGGACTATCATTAAATGGTTTGAATCAACTTTTGTATACGCGGATGATGTAGATTTAATAGGGGATGATATAGATGCACTACAAACCAACACCGATGTCTTAGTAGAAGCGTGCGATGAGATAGGTCTACAGGTAAACATAGATAAAACAAAATACATGATAACAAGCCGAAACACAGGGAATGAAGGAAATAAAAACATAAGAATTAAGGATGAGGTTATAGAGAAAGTAAACAAATTTAAATACTTGGGAGCATACGTAACAAACATAAATGAGGTCACGGAAGAAATAAAAAAGTTGCATAGTATCGGGGAACACACACAGTAAAGACTACCACTTTTGTCACGCTGGGACACCGCATTGTGTTGAATTAACACAGCTATTTTATGCAGTGCATGTTTGTATTCAGTCCAAAAACTTCTAACATCGGGATTAATATAAAGGAAATTGAAATTAAAAATATACAGAACTGTTATTCTGCCGGTAATACTTTATGGTTGCGAAAGTTGGAGTACTACCCTAGCAGATGAACATAAATTACGTGTGTTTGAAAATAAGGTTTTAAGAAAGATATATGGGCCGAAACGCGACGAGATGACTGGAGGGTGGAGGAGACTGCATAATGAAGAACTCCATTACGATTCGCGACGATTAAGCTGGGCAGGCCATGTAGCTAGGATGGGGGGAAAACGCAGATTATATTCTATCCTGGTTGGAAGGCCGGATGGAAAGAGGCCATTGGGAAGACTGAGACGTCGTTGGGAGGACAATATAAGAAGAGATCTTCGAGAAATAGGTGTTTGTGATGGAAACTGGCTTGATTTTGCCCAGGATAGAATCCAATAGCGAACGCTTGTTACAGCGGCAATGAACTTGCGAGTTCCATAAGCCATAGAGCGAGTTAGTTAGTTAAAAACTGATACAAACTCACTGTAAATTCAGGTGTTTCAAACGTCACATAATATGATATTTCTTCTTTATGAGTATATTCCATGAGATCTTCAATCATCGAGATAACTTTGTGCAATAAACTGTTGCAAGTAACGTATAATCCCTAAAAGGTCACAGATGACCTGCTGAGGGTCACGGGGTCAAGTTTTGTATTCTCGTAAGTCACATGTCAATTTTAATTTTAAATCTTATAGGAACTCAAATTTATTGTTTCAAAAATCGAATGCTTTGTTAGTCGTCATTGTCTGAAATATGACACTTAAGCTCCGTGACCTTTGACCTCTGGTGACATTTCTGACCTTTCAATTTTGCTGAATTAAATCTTCGGTCGATCCTTTATTTGTGTATTCGTTGTCGTCTTAATCGATAGAATTGATCTTATACGATAAGTTGTTGAAAGGAGCGCTAATCTCGCAAAAGTCACAGGTGACCTTGTAGAGGCCACAAGATCACAGTTGGGCACATTTCTCATTAGTACATTACTTAACATCAGAAGTTATGCACATATACCAGTTTTTGGTACCAGAGATCAATATTCGAAAGAACGGCAGATGAGGCCACCATTTAATATTGAAAATCCAATAAGGAATATATATATATATATATATCACATTTTGACCTTTGACCTTGCATCTCATTAGTCCGTTGTACCCGTGACCTCTTTTTACTCTCAAATAAAAGTTCAGACCTTCATCTAAAGTCCATCCAAATTTGGTTCTTCTAGCTCTTCCAATTTCTGTGTACTGGAACAATTAAATTTACTTACGAATTTTGGGACAGTCTGAATATACGTGTGTGTATGAGAGAGAGAGACAGACACACACACAGAGAGAGAGAGGGCGAGATAGATAGATAGATTGATAGATAGATAGATAGATAGATAGATAGATAGATAGATAGATAGATAGATAGAGAGAGAGAGAGAGAGAGAGAGAGAGACTAGATGATGGTGAAATAATGCCATTCGTATTTTTACTTTCGATGTTTTTACAAAGTTTGTTTTGTGTTTTTAAATTGAAAGTTCTGATTGCATAGGTTAAAATGAATATGGGAATAAATAAGGAAATTTAACAGCAGCATCCCAAGTACCACTTATGAAATGCATGCAGTGAAAGCATAAAACATACACCAAATATATGAAACTAGAATAGCAAAAGATATAAAGACTAAGGTTCGGGGCGGACATGTGCCCCCTCTTGCACCCCTTGCCGATGACCTTGGGAGTGTGCTAACTAACTAATTATGGCTTATGCAACTCGCAAGTTCATCGCCGCAGTAACAAACGTTCGCCATTGGATTCTATCCTGGGCAACATCAAGCCGGTTTTCATCACGAACACCTACTTCTCGAGGATCTCTTCTAATACTGTCCTCCCAATGACGTCTTGGTCTTCCCAATGGTCTCCTTCTATCCGGCCTTCCAACCAGGATATGTAATCTTCGTTTTTCCTCCATCCAAGCTACATGGCCTGCCCATGGAGGAATTAAAATAGAGCCCAAACGTATCCCTACTTCGAAAATAAATTGAAGCCGAAAATGGCCGCCGCTCCGGTTGTATGTATCACGATCCGCCATATTGCGTATGGAATAAAATTGAAGTATTGCATTCACAGACATACAAATAATCAGATCATTCTTTGTGCTTTTCTGTGATTTTTAAAATGGTAATGAGTTGTGTCGCTTTTGGATGCGTAAACAGACAACAAGAAGGGTCCCATTGTCACATTTCACAGGTGAGTGTTAGAGAAAACTTCTGTCGAAATATAAAATGTTGATATAAATTGATGACATGGAGACAATTAAAAGTGTTATTCTGTTTTTCATTATGCCATCTATAATTTAATTCGAGAATTTAAAGAGAAGGATTACCGTTCTAATTTTTCTCATAGATTTTAAGTAATTACAAGAAAACTGACTAAACGAAATGCCAGCAGTATTCATTATGTTTCATGCAGTTTGGAGAATTGTTTTCCGTTATGCAGCTTTCGATGTTCACTGGCAGTTTTGGTTACTCTTTATGTTGAGCTATACAATATTTTATAAGCACTGACAAATTATCTGGGTATGTTTGTATTCTTTGAACATAATACCAAACCTTCACGTGTAAATTAAATGTGATTACAATTCAATAATGTGATTTATAGGGTGACCGTATCAATGTTTGACCAAATAAGGAAAATTTCAACTCTAAGTATATAGTATCTTACACTGAAACAGACTAAGCTTAGAGGTCTTAGGCAGGCTTTGTTACAGAAATCAAATTCTTTTTCCAAGTGAATGAAATACATTTATTTTCGTGCTATTCGTATTGTTCTTTCTCTCTAATTTGTCATTGAAAGCTCTAATGGAGAAGAATCTTGCCTCTATTGAAAAACTTGCTGTATAATACTTTGAAATACTCCCCCAACAGAAATTGCTAAAATCGCGAGTATTCGAAGCTAGGACGAGCAGTCCTATTTTTGAGTCGGGCTATCCTGGAACCCAGAAGGTCTCAGGCAATATCAAAAAGAGGTCAGAAACCCCTATAATCTTTAAGAAATACTAAACCAAGACCGAGCAGGTCTCAGTCGCCTAAACCTGGACTCTACAAAAAATAATAACACTGCTTTGGATCTGGTACCTGTTCAGTCTACTCGTACTAAAAAAAATAAAACGTTGCTTTGGCCCATCTACCACCAAAAGCCTACTGGTAGCAGGAGTAGAACTGAAATGGTACAATCAGATCCATAGCAAAAAAAACTTGCTAGCCACAAAAAACAGGCTCAATTCTAGCTAATCTCTTAATACTAAAAAAAAGAAAACTTCTTGTTAATCAACTCTTTAAGCAATTTGAAAATTCTCTTCTGTGCAAAGTAAAATAATAAATTGTGTGCGCTAATAATCTGATGATTTATCCTCTTTTCTTAGAAAAAATTGGTCTGGGCTTCAGGGAGTGATTAATTTATTTGTTACACCCTCGATAGAGGACGAACAGTCCAATATCAGCAAAATCAAAGGCCAATGGGTGGAGTGGGATTTTTCAATAGCACTGAAGGACCCAGGAGGTCCCCAGCACTCCCTTCCCTGAAGTTATTACCAAACAAAGGTATTACGCAAGAGTTTGTCGATTAAGAATCGCATGATTACGTTAAAAATTAATAACCCTCTCCTCTTTTTCTGTTGTTCCTCGGGGAATTGACCTGGGCATTAGGGAGTGAAATCATTTAAAATGACCCCCTTGATAAAGGACGAGCAGTCCAGTATCAGCAAAAACAAAGGTCATTGGGTGGGTTGTGTTAAATCAATAGTACTGAAGAGACCCAGAAGGTCCACAGTACTCCCTTCCCTGAATTAATTGACCAGATACAATATTTATCCCTCGTTTCGATTTTTGAGAATTCATGAGAAAAATGCAATTTACGAAAATGTTTCCGTAGTTTGAAAATTCAATCTCCCGAAGTTTGAAAAACGGAAATAAAAAGTTAAGCCGCAATTCAATAGTTGTTGAAATTGGGGATCGTCGAGCTTATTTTCGGGAAATAAAACTTGAACTTGTGAGCCCTTCCAAAAACTTAAAGTATACATCTCAGTACGTATTTATATCTACCCAGACTGCTAGTGGTACTGAAGACATCTCTCGCTCCTGGCTCATCTGGAGGCTACCAATTCTGTTCCCCTCTCAGAGCCGCGACATGGAAGTAATCTGCTCTGATACCAAGTTCAATACTCGGAGATGACCGACTGTTGACCGACGTTTGACTGAATGTTAGACTGACCAGCGTGGGAACTCTCTTAGCGTATATATATGAGAGTCGCTTTCTCCCATTCCCGGCTCTCCAACAAAGACCCTGCTTGGTCAATTTCTCGCTGGACGTAATGGGTAAAGAGGAGAGCAACTAAAAGCCTTTCCGACAGCAAAAAAAAAAAAAAAAAAAAAAAAAAAAGAACCGAGCACGGAAAAGGAAAGCTGCAGCAATACCAATAGCAGCGACTGCCTTATTCACTTGGACTTTCTCTAAGCAAGAAAAGAAAAAAAGAAAGAATACAGGTGAAATTTACATACAAAATTTTCAAAAAATGACATAAATCATATCTTGCATAATTAATAATTGAAAAAAAAATCTTACGAGTTCTGGAGTATTTACTTCAGAACAACTGTTTGTCTCCCTTATTAGTCAACCACAGTCCATTACTGGTACGGTCACCATGTAGCTTCGCATGTCATAGACCAGGTGAATGAATGACTAAATTGTAACAAATCTTTTCGAAATGAACACTGGAACATATTTAACACTTAACGCTTACTGAATCTTAGAAGCACTGTTAAAAACATATGTATCCAGTATGTTTACATGGTTCAAGGGGTAAATTGTAATTTATGGCAGTCAAGAAATGTAAAAATTACAGCTATGGAGATATTTAGATTCCCTTGCGGCTGGGCAGACACATGGAGTCTGTTAAACGTCGAATAATAAATATAAAGTGACTAACCCATGACAAAAGCTAATTTCAAGTATGCAAGTGACCAATCAATGATCAATGATGTCACAGATTCCTTGCATTGATTTCATTGCATTGATCACCATGTATACTATCTATTATCTTATCTATCCACTGCGAAGGTCATTGCGAGCGGCCATTAAGGATTGCTCGGCACACATATTTAAGAGGCTATCCCTTCTCGCACGTCTCGATAAAGTCGATATCGCATGGGAGGAAATTCATGCACAGACACAAAATAATGCCGAGTAAGCGAAGGTGGGTTAATTAAAGCCAGATTATGTCTCATGGATTGCATCTTGCTATCGCCTTATCGGACACATTCTAATTCGCGCCCTTCTGCTACCGTAAAGAGTTTCCTCTTCAGTCTTCTTCACTGGTCTTTCTGCTTTATTCTCCATTAATTCGAGACTGCAATGCTTACATATTTCAATATTAACGAATTCCAAAAAATTTACCTATTAGTTTACCCCTCTATGGAATTTAATCTGGAATTAATAACTAATTTATCTAAGTTACAGTGTGGCATTTTTTTCTGGTTTAGATTTTTTTAATGATATATATACAAGTTAAACCTACGTATAGTGAGGATAATGCAAGTAATAAATGAAGGGAAATTTAAAAGGACTCGGAAGACCTCTGGACAAGGTCAATGGTGATTTGTCATTACCTTCCTCTGGATCAGAAGTGAAGAAAAAAGATTAACATCCACGCCATGAACGGATTTTGAACTCATAAAGCTGTGTCGGCCGCTTTCGCAGAAGAATTCCTTAATGAGCACATCTACCTATGTGGCCAAGGGTATTACGCAGTTAACCGCTACAGATGTCAATATTTTTCATTGTGCAGTGTTTATTCTGCTAGATTTTTTCATTCAACCGCACCTGGAGTTAATTTAAACTTTGCCTAAAAAAACAACTGTAAATATAGTAACATATGATATAGATTTCATATAAATATTTTCTGTATGGTGTACATAAAACAATAGGGATTTCGTTGTTTTCTTCCATACGCAAGATGGCAGATGGCCGCACTGGACGATTTACGGGCGGCCATTTTCAGCTTCAAAATTTGGCAGCTTCGGTGTCTTGTTCTAATCTAATTCCTCCAAGGGCCTGCCCAGCTTAGTTGTCGCGATTTCATTATTTTTACAACATCTGGTGAAGCGTACAGTCCGTGGAGTTCTTCATTATGCAGTCTCCTCCATTCTCCAGTCATCTCGTCCCGTTTCGGACTGTATATCTTTCTCAGAACCTTATTTTCAAACACACGTAATTTATGTTTATCTGCTAGGGTCGTACTCCAACTTTCGCAACCGTAAAGTGTTACCGGCAGAATAACCGTTCTGTATAATTTCAATTTCCTTGATATTAATCGCGTTGTTAGAAGTTTTTGGACGGACTGTCAATTAATAAACAGTGTAAATGGTTCATGATCGTCTTGATGATTCCACAAGAAATTACACGAATAATTAGAAACAATACTCTTAGATCCGATTTAAGATCTTTATCGCAGAGACCATTTTCGATCATAGTGCAGGCCTGTTTACAGAGATAAATAACTTAAAAATCAACCAAGTAATTTCGTTAGAAATCAATAACTACTCTTAAGGAATGTATTCAAAACATTCACACGAACACTGGCAGAACGACTCTTGGAACAATGTAATGGATATGGAATATTACGTATGTTCTCAAATACCAGTTTATCTTGTTGAAAACAATGGAAAAATTGTGAAGATTACAAAAGCTGTTCATTCAGATGCTATTTTTTTTTAAATATAAAATTGAAAATCGTTAATTACCTTCAAGCGAATGCAGAAACAAATTGCGGAATGCGGATTGGGGAAGCACAGATAACTATAGTTATCTGTGATATTACCCGCAGTAATATAAGGGTTTAATTCATTTTGGAAACAGATGTGTATTTCAAAGGAGTTCACAGCATCTGTAGGTGCCTGTTCCTGAAACGATAATAATAATCATTCCATGAATTCTTCACGTTTAATAGCGTTTACGGTGTTGATTCAAGCTTCTAGTAAAATATTTGGTTAAAAGTCTGCTTCCTATGTTGCGTGAACTGTCCTATCCATTTCGGTGAGGATTCGTGGATTCTAAGCCTATACAAGAAATTTCTTAAGGGAAATCGGAAGGAAATTTCTAAGTCCATTCAATGTATGTAAAACGGCAAAGGTATTTCTAGAGACAGTCCTGACATATTCCGTCCAAATTAGATGTTGATTCCAAATAAGACTTAAGTTTTTCAGCGTTTCCGGGTAAGAAATAATGACACCATCTAGAATTATATTAGCAAACGAGTACGATTGGAGGGACGATAAGATGGGGTTTGAAGCTATACGTAGACATTGAGACTATCATTTGACCACTGAACAATCCTTTTTAAGTCTTCATTCAGTTTGGCTATAGATGTAGTTAGCTCATTGGGAAAGCAGCAAATGTGTAACTGGAAGTCGTCGGTCTAAAGATGATACTTGGAGGTTCTATCCTGGTAACTGTCTGGTATAAATCAGAAAATACCCTGAAAAACCTGTCAGGATAGTCGACCGCTAGTATTGAATCCAGTACTCCCCGAAAGAGAAACCAGGTGAGCTACTAACGATTCGTACATAACTTCTTAGGATGTATACTTCGTCATACCTACCTCAGGAGAGTACTCGCTGAAGGCCACCATTCCACCAACTTGTGAAGTGATTAGTCCAGGGTTTTCAGTTTGGCGGTGTGTAAAGTCAAAATTGGGAGGGTGTAAGTGGAGTTTGCACAGTTTCTATCCAGTGTGCGAATTAAACTTTTTAGCCAGGGGGGGGGAGATAAAATATAATAAGCA
>JAGDQP010023198.1:2613-29471 GCA_022664845.1 Lepisma saccharinum
ACACTAGCCACTGCCGTCACACTCACTCCACATAACCGCGCACCAATAATTTGCTCTCTTTGAAACTCTGAGAGGTCTCCCATTTTACACTACCTCCGTCTGGTGCAGCCACTGCACACTCCTGTTCCACGACGCCTGACGTAGTATGGAGACCGACCTAACACACCACCACCAGCAGTCCGGCGCTGCGGTCGCCACGACACCACTGCCAACCCATACATCTGACGTGTTGCCCACTTCAGGTGTTTCCATTATTCTTATAAGCATCTGTATGCATTAAATCACTTACCTGTAATAGTGAAGGCACCTGCTGCAATAATCATTAATTTAAGTCCATCATATCAGCAAGGAACACACTGGACATGTATCTACATTAATAAAAATCGTCGAGCCTTTTATTTTGATAGTCTCGGCCGCAATCCACCAAAACCAATAGTACAATTTCTTCAACGTAATTCTTCAATTTATCATGTAAATAAAGTTCAATACCAAGCTGACAATTGCGTTCTATGTGGTTTATTCTGTATCATATATATTTATTATAAAGTTAGAAATGTAAATATCTTTTCAAAATTTTCAAAAACCAACTTACAACGAAATGATCAACTGGTACTGAACTTGGTCAACAAAATGTTGAAAGCAAACAAAAAATGTAAATAGTTTTTTTTAATATTTATCATATGTAACTTATTAAAGAACAATTGTATAATCCCTGTAGTAGAGTAGTTTAGATGTAATAAAAACCTTTTACCTCTTAATCGTTTGAATTTCATTTCATAAAATAAAAAAATACACATTCTGGTACAATAGATTTATTATCTTTTCAAGTTACAATTTCATTGTGGATATTCCATCAACAACTTTTAATGTTTGAAGTTTTAGCCAGTATTGTAACTGTATGCAATTCCGCAAAGCACATGCATATTCTTTCACCGGTTCATGATACGTATATTTTAAAATGTCCACTTTGAAATTCAGTGCACGTAAGGCAGGACATCCTTGGTCTTCTAAATTTACAATATTTTTCAGTTGAAATACTTTTTCCAACACCACCATCTTTTCATGACCCTTACAATAAAAGATGGATCCCATATTACAACATTGTGACAATATATGGCGAATGTGGGATACAGTATATCCATTGGCCGTATTCCACTGTAACCCATGCAAATGATGTGTGAGCCAATCTACTTGTGTTTGATATGCAGCAGCTAAATGACAACGTTCGCAAGGTAATTTCAAAAGACTATGAAATATCAAGGTGGCATCACATGCAACTAAACAAAATTCTCTAATAATGTATTCCTTAGGGGAAATCTTAAACCCTTGAAAGTCAATGATGTACTGTCTTGCACTAAGTACGCGTGAACTAGTCACAGTTTTGTTTTGTTTTACAATTACAGGTATAATTTGTGCAATGCATTCAGGGTTTCGAATAAATTGACAAATAACATTAAACAAGGTAGTTTTCAAAATATATGCTGTACAAAAAGTTCATAATAGTCTTTGAAAAGTTCTGGATCGTTCAAATGACTTTGAATATAGTTTGCAATAACAAATCCGGTATTCCAAACGTACATGCAATTATGGGGTTGATGTAAATTACACTCAGCGCATTCAATAGGATTATTTTGTAAATAAGTACTTACGGTGTTCAACACACACTTGTCCAAAATATATTCACCAATACAGTATGTACACTGAGCCATAATATCCACTAAAGAAAACACAATGTCCACTAAACAGTTCCAGTAAATAGGATGGTCCACTACACAGTTCCAGTAAATAGGATGGTCCACTACACAGTTCCAATAAATATAAGTCCAATAATTATAGTTCCAATGAATATAATGTCCACTATACAGTTCAATGTCACTTCGCAAACACTGTCTCTTAGCAATATGGCGACGAGTGGCAATATTTTTCCAGCAATGCTTCTTTCAACTTCCAAACACAAGTTTTCATCAAGTGCTGTAATGCCCAATCCAAATTTTTTGCAAGGTTCACACCATCAGGATGAGATTCCAAGTACACAGCAAACAACTTCTGTTGAGTTTCCGGATTCTTCAAAATATCAGCTACTTTGTTGTTTAACGATGATTGTGTTTCCTCCCAGGGAATTGGAATAAACGAAAATCCATCCATACCCATGCAAGCATGATCACGTTGACTACCTTTTCCCTTAAAACATCCCCAGCATATAAGATGGTTGCCGGGAGTGCAATCGTTAATAGCACGCCAAATGCATGCTTCGTCGATCCATCGGGAAGTACACTTACACGATGAAATAGTAGGTTTCACAAAGGCCTCGACTTCCGCGGCCGCTGTAACTAAGGCACTCTCGTCAATCTCTGCAAATGATGCCATGGCTATCTTCTCACAAACTGACTTCCTTCCACTTCAATTGCTATCACAATATAACCCTTCAACCAATCATGTATGTTCACCATAAAAACAAACTCATTGGATTACTACACGCAACATTCTTGCGCATTTTCCTTTCATTCGTTTCTCATGCGCATGAGCTTTAGTCCTAGAATGTCGTTTAATCAAATAATTTTGTTCGTTAATGCCATTGTAGTATGCACTTTTATTCATCAATTATTATTATTCATATAATGTTATATTAATTTTCATATATACTCCATTTCCTTGTACTAACAAAAAACTAATAAGAGGTACCTAAATCTTCGTAATATTGACGAGTACTTCAAGTTTCTTGCATTGATATCAGTGATCAACAATAATAATTTTATTTTAAAAAATCATCTCTACCCTTTCTGCTTCTTTTCTTCAACCAAATTGGCGTTGAGCCCTAGGCGATGACTTCATTATATCTTCTTGTGGTCGGATTTTCTTCCTAATTTTTTTATGTTTTCATCATCAACAGAAAAGGCAAAAAGCCTTCAGGGAAAGTACGATTCTCTGTTCCAAGCCAGGGAAAGGGGCAAGAAACAAAGGTCAAGGGTTAAATTGAATTTTAGTTTTTAATTAGTGAGCTGTCAATCCACGGAGTGAATTTGTCCCGTAACAGCCAGAGTCTCATGCAACAAGCTCGTGTTTAATTAATACGTAATTAAATCATGGTGTAGCAGAGCAGGGGTATCCTACTAACGGAACACATTTATGTGATCGGTGACAATCTTTCCTGCAGCACTACATCAAATTCTGGAAACCCACGTGTGCTGCAAGACATGCGATTGAGTCCCGAAAAACATCTAAGCCCAGAATACACTGGTGAAAATTATAACAAAAAAATGGAACACAAGAACAGGCTAATGAAACACTGAATGTAAATACTTCAAATGATAAAGTTAACGCTGTTCCCTCTACAAAAACCGTTACTAATGAGTAAATGTCATGATCATTTCATGATGTTTTGTCACTGCCGCAAGTTAATGCATCTCCAAAGAAAATATAGGTTAACCAGCATCCGTACTAACGTCTACGAAACATGTTGCGACAGGTTCAAAGGGAAAGACAATACAATAAAATAAGTTGTCATCAGATGTGCAAAACAATACCAATTGTTATGAATTTTGTGGAAAATCTTACGTTGAGCCATGCTGCAGTATTATGAGTGAGTGGATACAATGCTAACGCTGCCAAACTTGTTTAATGTTGTATGTGGAAGAGAACATATCTTTCGTTCGTAGACAATGTTTTCAAGAGGAAGAAAAACAAACACACTTTCAAATGTACCACAGAAGAATATAAAGCTCGTATTTAGGACTGACTTTATTCGTGTTGGACATCCCCACATAATCCTATAGTTCGTATGCTTTCGTCTATAGATAGTAATTTCTCATAGGTATTTCCTATTATTTTCAAAAACACTGAACTGCTGTACAAGACACGTTAATTTATTTTTTACGAATAATATAGTCTTGTTCAGTAGTTCAGTGTTTTGGATCTTAATTGCAAGACGTGCAACTATGTTTTGTTCTCCCATTATTTTATATTCTGTTATATCGTTCACTTTTTCCCATCTCAGCATAGAGTAACCTGCAATATAATGCTGGGCATTCTATAGACGGTCTACCATAAACATGGTTGTCATGAAAAGAAAATCAAGTTGCGAGCTCTTAGTCTTCATTAATTTAGTCTTTGTACTTACGTAATTGAGATTACAATATCGAGTTTTTCGTACTTTGAAATTTCAAACAGAAAAATTTTACTGTGCCAAAAAATGGCGTCTGATACAATATGCAGTATATATATATTGGAGGTTACACTATCTCAGTGTTCTGAATCACCCCACCTGGTGGAATAAATCTGAACGTTACCAGAGGTCTAGTCTTTTCTTCTTCACGCTGCTGTTAAATAGGAAAAATATGCGAAACGTTATTCATGTAGAAGCTGAATTAAAAGTTGCTGTGTCCAAGGTCTGTCTTGAGGCGAAATTTACGTAAAATCCATATAATTTTACAAATAATAATAATTTCGGGGGAGGTAGTCCGGAACGCCCCTAGATACGTCCCTGTGAGATGAGTTGATAATGGACGACAATCTCTGAACGCCCCATTCACCGTACACTTGGGAAGGTTCATTCTTAATAATTAGAAAATGAAGATAATTTATTCTTTGTAATAGGCCTAATACAAATTTGCTCTCATCTCCTTCTACTATAGAAATCACTGCCAAGCGTCGAGTTGTACGTAATACTTCATTCAACTGTTAACGACATATGGCTGTTTGAGATAACAGGCTCATAGAAGTTAACGGAACCAAGCGGAAAAGAACAGCTGTCGTTTGGGACACAGCCCAAGCCAATTATATTGATCACCGTTTTCCATCGATCTGTACTTAACGATACTGGAATTAGTATCTAAAGACAGACAAAAAAGCAAATAGCTTAACTTGTTCTTCTATGTTCTAAAATAAACCGGAATTTCAGCAGTTACTCAGTGTTTCTCGCTTGTTTTTGCTGTATGGTCTGTTTGTAAATTGTCTTAATTCTTGAATCGTGCACAGATTAATTGCATTTAGAGGATGGCTCTGACTCTCCGTACAAGGGCTTTAATTCTACCCCTAATGCACATAGACAAAAATGTACATACCAAAGTGCATATGGCGATGTTATTAAAAGAATGGCATCTCGAGAATACCTCTACGGGAGCAACTCCAAAACTTTAAAATAGAAACAGGAGTTATTTTGTTTCCTTACAAATAAACATGCAATTCTGAACAACTTTTAGGGGAAACACTTTTTGATATATTGTACCGTTTAGCAGTTACCATGGATCTCGATACGGGAGACGGATTTGACCCGAAATTGAAGCCAGTACAAGCCATGATCACGTGGCAGGTAAAATTGATTAAAAAACAATTGAACATCGCGTTCCGTACAATACCTTATTTAAAATATTCCACTCTTCCTTAGCTAGATCTTTCCATTCTTTGCTTCCACACACGCAGGCATAGGTCAACCAATAAGACCTAAGTAAATCCCAAATCACCAGGCAAGATTAATCGAAAACTGGCGTCAAGTTGACCCAGCTTAACTGTATTGGGCCAGTCGATCCGTCTCCCGTATCAAAATCCTTGAGCAGTTACGAGAGTTATATTGGTAGATCAACAACCAACTTATCAATTAGCTTTTGTAACTGCCAAAGATACGAGATATCAAAAGTGCTTCCTCTAAACATTGTTTAACAAAATTAACCCCTACTTCAATTTAAAATTTTGAAGCTGCACTCCCGGGACCCTGTATCCGAAAAGTTCACAGTTTGATTCCACGTATTCAATTTCGTAATTCATTTAATGTCGAACCTATTACCTTAGAGTTACAACATGTAAAAAGTAACAAAAAGCTTCTAATTACTCCATATTATTGCTGACCTTCTAATTAATCTTGTAGCTGCCAAACTGTATGAGCTATCAAACCGTGTTTCCTCTTAAAAGTTGTTCAAAATTTAGCGCTTGTTTCAAAGCAAGTAAAAACCTCCTGTTGTATTTCAGAATTTTGAAATTGCCCTCCCCACCCACAGTTTTGGTATTCATGGGACGGCACTGCTTTTAGGAACATCGCCATATGATTTTACATGTGCAATTTAGTATGTACATTTTGGTTTCAATTCTATGTGCAAAACGAGCCGAATTAAAACCCTGATATGGAGACTCAGAACCACTCTGCATATTAGCATTATGCTGAAAATAATATTCATGTTTGGATATAAATCAATTATGAACAAAAAACGGATCACAAACGAACAAAAAGCGTAAAAATCAAATTAGGGTTCATTTCCAAGCTCGCTTGCGATTATAATGAGTAGCCAATTGAAACACGTGGTGTAGTTTTATTATGTGTTGTAATACGTGTTTCAATTGGCTATTCACCCAAATAGCAAGTAACGCAAGCGGGGTGAAAATGAGCCCTTAGACTTGAAAGTTCGGTTCCTATTTTATTAAACTGAAAGTTCAGATTCGAGTCTAAGGCCCGCTTGACACGGCAGCATTTACCCTACGATAAATTGTAGCATTTGTCTTAGCATATATATATATAAAAATCGTTATGGACTTTAACCAGATCATCTTGCTCTCTTGTAGCATTTTTGTTTTGACCGTAGCAATTTTGCTTGCACTACCATTTAACAAAGCATATTTGTTCTTCCCTCTTCTGCCTGGCTTGGGATGCAAACTTCATTTGCCATGCAACCGAGCGCTCCAGTATGATAAATTATAGCTCACTGCCTTTTTTTTCCTTTTACATTTTCTTTTTTAAAAGTACTTTAAAACAATACCAAATGAATTCTGATTCTTGGTGAACATCATTTATATTGTCTTAGTTGGCAACGCTGACACACTTTAAACATTATTACAAACAGAAATTTCAATGTCACTCTAAAAAGCACTTTCAGGAGACGGGCAAGTAAAGTATTGTATTATGGATGAGTATGACGTATTAGTGACATCTGAATTAGATATTATGTTAAGGAAAACTGTACTGGGCAACGTGAATTCTAGTTGGTCAATTGATAGCATTATTTTTCAAGTTTCACCCATGTTTCAGATAAGCTTGTATTGTACGAGAATGTTCGTGTGGTGTGGACAATGAGGTTCACTTATCAAAGATTGAACAAGTTCATGTGCACTTATAAATCAGATTACATACATTTTCCTTCTCTTCCCTTACGCAACTTAATTCTCTCATTTGATGTCAAAATTTCAACTTGGTTTCTTGAACTTTAGCTCGCTTGACACGGAAGTATTTCTGCTACCATCATGGATGAAAATTGTAAATACGGTAGGGCGGTAGACGGATTGACTGGCCCAAAACAATTAAGCTGGGTCAACTTGACGCCGGTTTTCGATTAATCTTGGCTGCTGAAGTGGGATTTACTTGTGTCTTACTGGTTGGCCTATACCATCGAGCTCTACGTAAACTATACTGGAGTAACTACTTAGTGCTGAACGATAGACGCCAGAGCAAGTATTTAAACTCGTTTGTCCACTTCTAATCCAATGTGGACCAAATTTTCAGTTCTAACTCAGTTTTATACGCTTGATATCGCTGTGTGGCCCGTTTTTTTATTCAAGCCTTAATTCCTGAGTTTTTCATGTAAGAGTATGCCGCACTCTGCATCCAATACAAAATATTGCAAATAATATTTACGTTGTTTGCAAGAATTAAGAAATAAATACAAAAACGGGCCACACAGCGATATCAAGCGTTAAAAACTGAGTTAGAATCGAAAATTTGGTCCATATTGGTTTAGACTGGAAGTGGACAAACGAGATTAAGTTTCCTCTCCGCTCCATAGCTTCACATATTCATGAAATTTTCAATGACTACAGTCAGTCCAGTATCGTATTAATGGAGGTCGATGGCGTATGCCTTCGTGTGTGGATGCAAAGAATGGATGAAGATCTAGCTAAGGAAGAGAGAAGGAATGCTGGAATATTTTAAAATGATATTGTACCGAACGTGATGTTCAGTTGTATTTTGATCAATTACACTTGCCAAGTACTCATGGCTTGTGCTGGCTTCAATTTCGGGTCGCTAGAAGTAGATCCGTCTCCCGTATTTAGATCCATGTGCTACCATAAATAGTTGCATTTTCTTAGCATTATATTACATCAAAATCGTTACGGAATATACAATAGTATCTTGCCCTATTGAACTTTGACACATAGTATTTTTTGTGCAATCACTCCGATTTATCGTAGTATCGTGTCAAGGAAGCCTTCCGCAAATATAAGTGTTTGGTTCATAAGAACAATGGTTAACGTAAAACAGAACAGCAGCTTGAATATGAATGTTCAACGTGATATAAATAGATATAGCAAGCTGTCGCGAATGAAAATATAAAATTAAACCGTTGAAAGTTTTCGAAACTGAAGTGTGGTTATGTAACAGTAATTGTACAAAATATTTCCTCATGAAACATCATCATCATTAATGTTTTGCTGAAAGCGACAAGCTCTTCAAAGCAATTAGTCACGTTTTTGAAAATTGTTTTTTCTCCTACGGTAAGTTCACATTTGCCACATTTTTCTGCTTACACATATTGATGAGGGCAATCTCAAGACCACGATAATCTTTGATCGTTACTTAAGGTCTATCCGAAATCACCATTTTTCACCCTTCATTGTGACGTTGTACCGTCTGATGCGCCGTTCTTGCTATCAGAATTGAGCGGCGTAGGGCGTAATGAAGGGTGTGTATCGACGGCATATCTACTGCACGCTTGGATGTAACGTATCCACCGTTTGCGCAGGTAGAAGTTATATTAGAAAAGGCAGAAAGTAATATATGTTTATTTGAAGACATATTGAATATGTGTGTCTGTGTGTTTTAGATTGTTTTTTTACGTTAATCTACTTTTCCATTCCTAGTCATAACGTATTTATTATATTAATGAGTGATGAATTTCCGTTGATAAATACAATCGTTTATGGAAACCAGTTGGTTTGACTGATGGTGTTTTGTGGTCCGTGCTATACATTACTGATTTTTGTTAGATATAATGGGTAAGTTTTACTTTTGGGGTCCCGAAACTATAAAGTTTACAGGAGAAATGTTTCCAATATGTGTGGACATTTGAATTACCCCATGGACTGATATTATGGGGTAATTCAAATGGTGCGAAGCGTGTATTTATTATACAAAAAGCGGCAATAAGAGAATTAGCCGACTTACAGCCTACAGATAGTTGCAGAGATGCATTTCCAAACCTCAGAATAATGACTCTAACAAACATGTATGTATATCAATGCATGAAATTTATAAAAGAAAATATTAATAGTTATGTAGCGGGAATGGAAGTGCACTCACATTATACTAGACAATGTCAAAAACTCAATATTCCAAAATGTAGACTAAATGTAACACAAAAAAGTTATGAGCAAGTGGGAATGAGGCTATATAATAGATTACCAGAAAATATAAAAATTCTGGAAAAACAAAATTTCAACTTGAAGTTAAAGAAATTCTTGAAGGAAAATAGCGCTTACAATCTTAAAGAAATCGAAACGCTTTTATCGAAAGAGGATAAATTTTAAGGTTTTAATTCTTTATATTTAAGTATAAATTATTCTACACTGGTCAACATGTAATTTTTGTGTAAACTACTTTTAATCAATATTCTAAATGACGGTGTGTCTGTATTTTTATGCACATGAAATTTCCAGTTGTAATCAAATTGTAACTGTATATTATATTATTTTAGAAGTTTGACGAAATCAAAACATCTAAGATGTGAAACGATGGAAAATGTATGAATATGAATATGGAAGAATTGAAACGCAAAATAAAACAGTTTCGAATCATTAAAATGAGATATGGGAGTGAAAGAACGGGAAGTACGTTGGAGTGTTAAAGGCAATGTACAACACGTGTAATAAAAAAAATATCACATTACCTGTCTTTGCTCTTTCGGCAGTTAGTCCATGATTTTGAAGCAAAAATATGTGCCATTCATGGCACGAAGTGACGCTATTCATATAGCTCCGCATACGCTATCTTTGTCATCTGTTAATGAACTCGAGTGTGTATTTAACAAAATAATAATGTCACGGTTTTTCATGATACTTTATGGATTGCTGGTTGTCGCTCGGCTTTATAGAAGTGTCTGTTTGAGTTATTTCGAAGGGAATGACTAGTAGAGAGCGTACATATGTCTGAATAGCTAGCGGAACCTGGGGGTCCCAAAAGTAAAGTTTACCCTAAATAATAGGGATACATTTATTCCTTACGTAAGCAATTTAACCTTTGTTAATTACTGTTGTGTAACTTCATACACAAATTAAAATACTGTTGTCTATAGTGCGGACCAGGTAATGTAACTTATCCCGGAAATGCTCTATTGTAATCACTTGTAACTTTTCCGTAGTTGATGCAATATAACCTAACCTTGCTTTAACATAGCGTATTGAGTCTAATGCCAGAAATTGAAAGACATGAAAATGCGCGAAAAAGTTAAGAGTATAAGGGTCGTGAAGTGATTATAATGGAGTACACCCCTGAACAAATTACTCTTGTCATATGAAGATTGCATCACGCTCTTCGCGTTGTCCCAATGAAAAACGGTTACTGGATTTTGTACACGGTAGAAAAAGCGCGTCGAGAAATTTACGAATTAATCTAAACCTCATACAAACAATAGCATGTAGGATCAAGATAAAGGAAGTACGTGTTTGGGAGTCAATGGAAGATCTGCTCGTGTACAGCTTGTCAGCTTCTCTTCAGGTTACGTTAAATTTGATAACGCTAAAAAAAATCTGACCGAGTACTTTCGGAATATTAATACCACTCATGCTTTTCTTCTCATGGGAACAGATTAACTTTAGGGTAAGAACGTTTCAATGAAACTTCCTCATACCTAGTATAATCAAGATTAATGAAAACAGATTCAATTAACCTGTTACTCTAACGTGAGAAATTTAAATAACAACAAAAGAAGCTAAGAGTCAAAACGTTCAGGAGTTACGGTAAATGGTCGACCTTATGGTATCATCAACGTGATTGTTTTTCTTTACAAGGCCGCAGATGGGGATAAAAAAAACATTATTTACTATTTCGAAAGTAAATTTACCTAACTTGAATATAATACCAAAAAAAAGTCAAGAGACACGCTTAGTACAATTTATAATAGTCGTCTCACGAGATATTTTTAAGCAGTATGCTTAGGGGCTATCTACCCCTAGAGGTGTTTCTTACCTGTTACCTCATTAATTTAAATATATTTAGCGTCTTTATACATCTACAGGGATAGGTAAAGGAGTCGATCACAGTTGACTTAATATCAACGTTTCATTCCGGTATTTGCCTGGTACGACAATAAAACACAGGAATACCTCAGGCACAATGATCGGCCATAGGTATCGAAACCGAACCTACCGAATGCAGATATCTGTTTGAGTTGCTGTCTAAGAATATCTACTTTCTCGTCTTCACTTGCGTTTCTATGTGCAGGTTTGCATAACAAATTTCCTTTTTTTTATTTTACTACATAAAGATTTTACAAACCGCAACAGCAAAAGTGCGTTGATTTGACATGTCACATAGGGTTCTGCCCTTTCTTATACCCCGATAGGGGGGTCATCCCCTACATTTTTTTTTATTAAAACTGTAAAAAAATTTAGTGTTCAAATCGATCTCGAAAATTTCTGCTTACAACCCCCCTGCCCCATTTACCTCGGTAGAAATCCAACAAGATGCGGCATAGTTCCAAAAGCATTATTCGAATAAATTTATTATTCTTTTCTCACGTTCTGTATTTAGTAAACTGTTCCAATATAGTTATAACATTTGTTTATAACTTAAGTTCAATTAATTTCTTCGGAACAAGACCTTCAACTATCATTCATGTACCTTGCGCCCATTAGGTATTCAACTGTTATTACAGTAGTGCCATCTACCGTTCGAAATCGGACAACGGGGCAAAACAGGGTACAACTGGACGTTGCAAATAGTACACTCGACAGTGCACCGTTGGATCTGGATACAGGGTTAGCCTTTCGTTTCAACCGTATAGTGTCTTTTGAAAAGACATGTTAAATTGAGTGGAGGAGAGAGAGAGAATATTCCATATAGTTGAGTTTTAATAATTTTCTATGTGGAAAGGTAAATACAGACTACTGGTGTGTCCACACTAGCACATATTGATAACAATTCTTGGACGTTCGCATGCTCTTGCTGAGTTTGTTAAGTTATTCACGAAATTCATGAGCATTTTTATATTATGTACAAAATTCTGTTTTGATGAACCTCAAAATGATCAAATGCTGTTAACCACATGATTATGTAAACGGGCATTATAGTAGTATATGATAGAACATGTACATATTAATTTTTAAAGGATATTGAAGAGAGCTTAGAGCGAGAGAACTTAGAGATCACAGATACAAGTTCTAGGAGAGAGTACACACAAAGTTTAAGAATTAAGAGCTTGCTATCGAAGTTATAGTTTGCTCCACTTTTGCACTTTCTAAAGGAGAACCAGAAAAACTGTACACTAAATCATGGTGTCTATTACGTTGATTTTTTCTAGATACTCTCATGCCTTAACATCTTACCACAGTTAATGTTAACCGAGATTATCTTAGTAATGTACACACAAGTTACCGTTAGCGCTAACTAGTGTCAACTTACGACGGTTGTCTTCTTTCGTTAGTTATCTAAACGCAAGATGGCCGTTAAGCGTAGCTCACTTCCTGAGTTTATTTCTTTCTTTATCGAAATATATAGCATCCTAGTGGTGCATATCACTTTTAAAGTATAAAAGAGTGATGGCAGAACTAAGCAACAAAATGTTACGCTATAATCAATTCATTTGTGTTCATTATTTTAGAAATGAATAACTCTAAGCATGTAACTTCTACACTGGCAAGATGATAGTACAAGCATGATCACCAACTTATGTTCTGTAGTCTAAACATAAGTTATTTCAACCATGATTTTTACCATCCTAACAATCTTGGTAATCTAAACAAAGCATTAGAGATAATACCTTTTCAAATTGGAAACGTGACTAAAGAATATAGTCAGGCAGCGATTTTAATTTAGAAAGTGGAGTTGTCTTCCATTGAAACTAAGAAGTGAATGTGTTTGTTTTTGAACCCAAAGGGCGTTATTGATCCTTGAATTAGCACTGTCCACTTTTGAAACTCTCGTCAAGTTGAGTTTCAAAACTACACTTATTGTCATAAATTTAGGATAATACGCTAGACTTTCCATATGCTTCCTCCTCTTTTTTTTCTTTTTGAAGAAAAAAGGATCGACCGAAAAAGTAAAGCAGTATACAATAATTGCATAAATGTAGAAATATCGTTAACGGTACTAATATTGGATAATCTTTTACTGCAAGAAATAAATTATCACAAACAGTGAACATTTAATTGCAAAAAGAAGACAATTCTGTGAAAATATGTTGAGATTTCAAAAGAACATAATATTATTCAAAAGATAAGATTTTACAATATGCCCTTAGGTATACATTCGAACCAGTATGCTCTTAGGGAACTTTTAAATTGTAAAAGAAAACAAGAACATTTCACATTTACAACATCCATGTATTTAACATGATGCACTTAATTATTAAATAACGCATTGTAATATGCGCCGTTGCGTATTACTTCATATTGTATTTCTATTTGCGCTGTGTCGTCTTCATTTGTTTCTGCTATTTCGTACCTAACACATTTTAATATCTATGACTTTTCCTGTGGCTAGCAAAGTATTAGTGTCGGCTCTTTCTGTTTCTATTTTCAATCTATTTACTTTTGCTTTCTCATAATATTTTATAAAAGTTATACAATTACGTTCTGCATATCCTAATTATTTTCAATTAGTTTTGTTTCAGTTATGTTCCACTTTCACCTGAGTCGTTTGACTTTTTTGGTGGGACTATTTTTTTCTGGTGTTGATCTGCTTTCAGTAGTACAGCAGACGCCACACTTCTTACATGACATAACCAGGATGGAGCCTAGTGTTTGAGGCTTATAATATAATAGTCGGATAATTTTGCTAACAAAGGGTGATCAAATACCCCCTTTAACTACTTAAGCATTCATTCTCGTAATGTTTTGGACACTTTCCGTGAAAAATATCTGAAGTCCAGCATGTGTTAACAGGCAGGAGATGAAAAGTTAGAAGCACCCTACTCCGTATACTATAGTGGTTTTCTCCTGCATTGCAAATGAAAATTTTTCCGTGTTTGCATTATGTTCTGTGACAAAAATTGGTGACAGTGCTTTTCAAAATTTCATCGGTAATATATTTTCGGAGAGCAAATTCATATTTTTCAAAAGTTATTTGATAACAAGCATGTGTAGATACAAGGTTTTGGAGAGGGTGAAATGGTGGGGTTTTCATTCCCACCCTCGGCAATGCAGCATTAAGGTTAGCTAGTTAATATTTTCTATCGAAATCTCTCCAGGTCGTAAATAAGTTGAGTAAGTTTCGGTAACTTGCAATCAAAATTAGAAACATTAAATGCTTATCTTAATTGCTTGTTGAATGAATATCAAAATGTTTAATTATGCTCCGTTTAACATTCAGTTTTCCTTGCGTTAGCTATCTTCCTCTTTCTCATGAATTATGTTTCCGGTCCACGTCCATCTGTTTTGAGTCTCCATGGGGCAGAAATAAACAAGTTGTTCTCTCTGAGATCTACAGCACAACACATCTGGGGCATTTTCAATACTTTTATAATTGTCAATTCTCTGCGAAACAGCTATCTTTTCGAACAACGAGATTAGCTATTTTGGAGGTTTCATCTGACATACGCGCTTCTCATTACTAAATTTATCTTCGCATAAGAAAGAATCAGAAGACAACACTCGGTATAGAGGGTCTCTAAATATGGAGCCAGTTAATGTGGTGGAAGTACCTCGTCCCTTCCGTCTCTACACTTCACTCCCCTCACCCAGAATACAGCCTCACGCTTGCTCTATTGTATTACTAACTCTGTGGCACTTCAACGCCAGGGCCAATCGCAATATTGTGCAACAGAGACACCGCGAAGCTCGCTTGGAAAGTCAACGCCAGCGCTATTTACATTAAAGGGCACAAGGGACTAAATATAATTAATTTAAAATTTGTAAACAATTCCATTAAATTATGACTAAAAAGTAGAAAAAAAATAAAACATGTTTTTGCTTTTTAAAAACCGTACTAAAAATTAAAAAAAGAAAAGACTATTTATGCATAACTAAAAAGAAACGTCGCGCCCTCATATACAATAATTTAACAAATTCTTCAATTCTCATGTTATATAATAATAATATACTATAAAACACTATTTACAGTTATACTATTGTATACATATTATATACCAATAACAAAAAGAATATTATATACGTCAAATTTGAAGAATGTATCAAGTGATTATATTCATTAAAAATATATATAGTAAAGGGCACGCCCCATGCTTTTCCTTTTTATAATAATACTTCACAGCCATATTCAATCCACTACTGGATGAGGCCTCTCTCGGAGGTAGGAGTTGGTCTACTGCTCCCACGATGACCAGACGTGTTGGGAGAGGAGAGCCGAAGCTCTCAACTGTGATCGCCTCTGTCTTTTATACACAGCAGTTCTCCAATTGTCCTCACGATGCTGAGTGGGCTCTGTTCCATAACCCTTCTCTTTGGAAAATATCCCTTGGCTAAGCCAGGAATCGAACCCGGGACCCCACGATCAGCAGTCAGCAACGGTAACCACTAGACTAGCAGGGCGGTCACTTTTAATCATGCATAAATAGAAAAAAAAATGTTTTCTTGAAAACAAAATTATTTTTTACTTTTTAGTACGAATTGTTTTATTTTTTAAAAAGAAAGGCACGTTTTCTTAAAATATTTTTAGTCTGTTGTTGTTCACTGCTCTCTTCCTGAATAAACAACCTTTGCCATTTGAACTCTGCTGGTATTGTTCCCGAGACTGAATACAATATGTATTTATTTATTACTGTATTTATTTAAGTGACAGAACAAGGTGATAAGAAAGTGTACACAATTAAAGATACACATTGCATACATATCTTTAACATAAGAAACGGAAATTTAAAAAGAACTGTAATGATTATTGATATATGTATATATAACGATTAACATTTATGACGTAACTAGTAGAACGCAAGGATGTTCCAATAGGAGATATGTGATTTCACCAAGAATATGAAGCCAAACGTCACAACTTAGTCCCGCCCAGTTAGCCCACTTACTCGAATCAAAAACATTGTTTTCGGCTAACAAAAATGACAGCAAGCTCTGTAATTGTTTGCTAAGCAATCAGATGTGTCACCTTGGTTGAGGCTCAATTGTTCTCTGACTTCACCCTGTCGCTAGGCATGAGATAGCTATAAGCATATCCTCTATTAGAACATCCTTGTAGCAACATTAAAATAACAAGACATTTTAAAGAAAGTGAAAAGAGTAGCATTGTGAAAATCCATCTGCATTGTCACAAGCTAATGAAACTTTGGTACTCCTGACTCCGCTGTTACTTTATTTTGTTATTATTACTACAATTACGTAAATATAGTACAATATAGTTCAAAGGTTATACAATACAGCTGAATACATTTTCATAGTGTAGAGAAGTGGCATTCACGTGGATTGAAATAGTGTCTGTCATTCAACGTTCACATTCTACCTAAGTGTCATTTGACAATATCAGTTAGTTTTCGAGGCCTTACCAGTCATCATTTGTGTAATCTGTAGCCACAAAGAGTTTTAAAGAAAACGGTAGCTATAATTTAATCATTTTGTTATAATTTAATTATTTTTCATTTGTCCAGAACTGAAAAGTTCTCAGAAAGTGAAAATAATCTGTGATTTGGTGAATCCGAAAAATTCAAGAAAAAAATATATAGATTTTTAAATATTCTATTGGTTATATGTGATAGGATGATAATTTGTATCAGGAAATGTGTATTTACGGCCAAAACCACTATGAAATTGAGGGGAAATTCCTATCTGTCGATTCTTTTGGTCAAAAAAATGGTAGATCTTATTTTAAAAATCGATTGCCCTAATAGCATCCAACATCCATGGGACGTTCTGAACAGGTCCCATTGATGTCACAATGTCGCACGGGATATTGCGACAAACCCAGGATATCCGTAGGAAATCCTTCCTGGATAATCCCGGCTTTGTGAGTAGAGGGATAAATTCTGGAGATAACCTGGCAGGAGAATCACGAATTGGTCGTATTGCGATATCCTGAGGTAATATGTAACGCTCGCAAAGTCTGTTGTTTCACGCAAGCACGCTTCGCGTTTGGCAACTGTTTACTGTCTGTTTGTACTAGACGGTTATTGTACCATTACTTCAAACTTACATAACTGAGTTAATACCACAGTTTAGAGGTAAGCATATATCAGTTCATATTGTTAAGTGCATGCAGATGTTTTAAGATAGCTAGGATATCGTGTATTTATCAATTTCACGTACGTGAGCGCGCCAAGCTGTAACTGTCATTACCTTATGCCTTTGTGATGAACATACTTCATGCTGAAACTTCAAGTGAAAGCGAGAAAATTTTGTCGTTGCAATCTACACGGAAAGGTCAAGACACTGCCGCGCCTAGCATTTTTTACGGTGGGGGTATGTACACGTTTGCTGAATTGCGTAGTACAAAAGAATCCAATCTGAATGTGCTTTTAGTTTAAGGTGGTTAGGTATCTTTGGCTCAGGCCGAATGGATGATGATAGATCGATATTTCAGTAGGTGATAGAAACTGAAGGGAAGATGATCAGAAAAGAAAATTTAATACTTAGTCATTTAACATGCACCTGCAGAGCAAGAGTGTAGATAACTGGTCCAGCCTAATCTAATGAACGAAGAACGTTTCGTTTATGACTGCCGATGAACAAGAAGATTGTAATAGTAGTGTGTAGGTAGCCGGTGAGAAAGCTACTAACTTCGAAATATCCCACAATGTGATTATTACGAACCACCATACAATTCGCATTCGGAAGGTCGTGGGTTCGCGCCCACCTGCTACCCATCCTACTGCATGATGAGTTTTTTCCAGGGGTTTCACGTCAGTCACACCAGGCAAACGCCGAGATGGTACCTACAAACAGGCTCTGGCTGAATACCTTGCAACAACTCCCGGGCTGAGCCTGAGATGCCTAAAGACAATAAATAAATTTAAAAAACACTACGCACATTTCAAATAGCTGGTTGGCATGTTTTGTTTGTCACGTTGTGCAAGTAGTAAATTTGTTTGCTACTCCATAATGAAAAAAAAAATCTAGGCATTCTAACTTAACCTACAATCAGTAATAAATACCTACCCTTCCCCGTGCGAGTTTTCGGGTGCAGATAGTGCAACTTGGCTTCAGAATTGTGAAATTCACGTCATTTTTTCGTTCATGAACCTTACTCTGCAAATTATTGCACTACGCACGCAATGCATTTCAAGTTTTTTTCTACTTTCCACACTCCATTATTACATGCATTGCACAGCCCCAATATTTTACGATTTATGTCAAACTATTTATTTTGCCATGAATATGAACTATTTATTTCACCTTTCCGTGCACCCACTACAACCAGTTAGGTAGTCTTGACATGATAGAGAAGTCAGGTTAGATTTTTTCATCATTACGTAGTGTTGCTGCTTCCATAGGCTGTTACACGTTGCTATTCCATTTACGCGACAATCAAATTGCACGACCGTGATATTTACGTTCACTTTGTCACCTATTTATGTAAAATTATTTTATCCCGAACGTTATTTATGCACGCTTAAAAAGCTTTATTTTTATAATGGGACTAGTAACTTTGAACTACGGCAAGTCACGATTCGCCTTCAGCTGTTAAAATCCACACCCATGCCCCTGCCGGAACTCGAACCCGGGACCTTCGAGCAGATGGCCTACCGCCGCAGACCGTTCGGCACCCGGCCAGTTTGTGCACCCATTACATTATATTTTCGACTTCTTCTTTTAATTAAAGTATATTCACTATTTCTTCTCGTACTGAGAATCAATTCAGCAAGGTACTCATGCGAAAGAGAAAAAAAGGCGTCCCCAAACTCTCTTATGCATGTGCATCACTGCAACATACATAGTAATTAGTAACCTTTGCTGCCCTTCTCGTAAACTACCACATAAGTGAAGGAGGGAGAGAAAAAAGCACACTGATAGTGACGTAATCCTCTTCTTCTGCATGTGTGTGTGTGTGTGAAGATACAGGCGGAGAGGTGGATTCTCCTCAACGTCTACACTCTACAGACAATTCAATATTTTATGGAGTTTCTCCTCATTTCCCTTGCATGCGTTTGGTTAATATGCCCTTCCATATGTAATCATAGATGACACAAATCATATACAAACTCTCTGGTTTATTAAAACCATCCCATTCAGATCCACTCCAACTTCGAGACCAGACTGGGATATGTCTCTGTATAAGCCACCTGTTTGTTGGACTTAGACTCCAGCGTAGATTTCTTGGTCTGCCATAAGAACTATGCAGAACTTGGCTGGATTTGTCACGTAAGTAAGTTTAGAAGGGCGTATCCAATTATTTCTACATGTATGTAGTGGTATTTTGAATATATAGTAGACCAAGGTAGTCTTTTGAGTATGTCTCTGTAGAATTTAAAAACAAGATATTGTTGTTAAATCTGGCAGCACACCAAACTGGTCGGTTCCACCAATGATTTTGGTGCTGGTGGGATGGGGCATATGCAGAAAGTCAGTCTATATGTGGTAATGCTCTCGTTAAACAGCAAAATCTTTATTTTTGATTTTATAAAATGTGTTCTGCGGCTACGGTTATTATTTTTGTTTTTCTCTTTGATATGAACTTACCTGGTAAGGCTTCACTTTTATAACACTGCTCACATTAAAAATGATTAAAAGAGGTGTTACATCTCTAGCGATTGACGTCGTCCTGTCGCTCAAAGCTGTGCTATGTGCAATGTGCCGAAATCCTTTTCTCTTTTTACAAAAGCTATCGTATTCCATATCAGGGTCTGTTATTATGTCCTTTTCATATTCATGCCCTTTTGTTAACATTCAACGTGAGAAAAACTGGAGAAAAGATGACAGTTTGCGACGCTACAAACGCGCATTACCTGCAGTTATTGTAACGTTCCATAAACTTGTCGAGGCTAGAGGAACGTGAGTACAGCTATGGACATAAAGATTGTCGCATGTCTTTAGAGATTATTTCCCAAATTCCCAGCTATTTCCCTCGCAGAGGGAAATTTCCCGCAGTTGAGGGAAGTTCCCTGACCTTGAAAAATATGAACATAATCCGACATTAAAGCCCATTACAGAACAATTGTGATATACGTATATTGTAATTATTTTCACAAATAAATAAGGGATTACAAATCAAAGAGAAAATTTAAAAATAATATCAATAAATTAAACACTGAATGTCGTATTAATCCATAGTCTTACATTGAAATCTAGTAAAACACATATTGTTCTTCGGTTAATAGGATGGATCAGTGGTTATCGTGCTCGACTCCTAATGAATTTTAATTTTGTCATGGGTTCGAATCCTGGTCGTTTTTGTAATTGTAAATTAATATAGATAATCTTCACTTTTATCATTTTTTAAGTTTTATATGTAATTCAACCATGATACTTTTATATTTTACTGTTAATTTTACAGTTATTTCAAGAAGCTTTCTACCATTCTTAGTTAGGGAACGTAATCTGAAAACTGATGGGTTTCTCCTTAGAAGAACCTAAGAATGTAATGTGTGTCCAAAATGTTCATGAATAAAACAATTTAGTGATTGCTGATTTCATTTGAACACTAGTTTTAATTGCCGCTGCTCTCCTGACAAAATAATAATTAATGAGATCAGAAGCTTCAAGTTACTTCTTGAATTTAGGTCATATTAGGTTGGTTTACCTAGCAGTTGGGGCTGTTGGGGCGTCCCATTTGGGTTACCAACACTTCTATTAAATACTGCTGGTAGCGATAATACAGAGTAATAAATATAAACCTTGAAATTTCAATTACTTATTTATTACTTCCTTGTGGAAGTGACAGTGAATTTGAGATTGCATTGTATTGTCGAATTGGCTTCAGCAGAATCTGTTTAGGGACCATCGCTGAAATTAAAATACGATTATCGTCCATCCTGTTAAAAAAGTTGAACAGTGAAGGCCTACTACATAGGCTTTATTTCTGTGGCCTATGCTTTACTATTTCTACTACTACATACTACTTCCACGGATAACGCTGCTTTCGGTCCCTTAGTGACAAAGCTATAGCAAAAGGGACCTTCTATTCCCGCTCATGGTGTCAGTCCGTCCGCCCGTGGCTAGAAATTAAATCTCAGGAACTACTTCTCAGTATCATTTGTTTTAAAATCAAAGTTCAGGAAGTTAATTTAAACTTCTGGAAGATTAATACATAATAAATATTATATACACGCTTTAGTTTGTTTAGTGTTTATTTTTGGCGTTTTAGTTTTTACTTTTAGAATTTTTAGTATTAAACCCTTATTCAGTATTTTGCACGATTATAAGGCTTATTTAGTCCACGGCACGTTAAATATCTTTTGCATGCAAAGTGTTCATGCATAATATAAATAAAATGCATAGGAATTTAGAAACGTATAAATAAAATTAAGAAAATTAGCGTTGCTGGAAGAAGGTTATAGCGTACGACAAGCAGCATTACGGTATGGAATACATCCCAGAAGAGCTCAGCGTTGGATTCGCCGTTTCCGTGAAACCGGTAATTTGCAGCGCAATCATAGTCCTGGCAGACCAAGAATATCAACGTGTGTTGAGGATCGCCGATTGGTAGTCGAGGCTATTGCACGGCCACTGTCTACTGCTCGCACACTGAAAGCAGCAGCATAATTTCCGGGTTCACGGAAAACAGCTGTTAGGAGGTTGAGGGAGGCCAATTTGTTTGCACGGCATGCTGCACTAAAGGAAACTCTCAGGCCGGAGCACATTAGACAGCGTATTGCATTTGCACAAGAAAACTTGGAACGGAATTGGAAGGAAACCTTCTTTACTTATGAGTGTTCTATTTCTAGTGTAAATGATGGACGACCTGTCATTATGTACCGTTCGAAAGGGACTAGGTTCGAAGCCCGTTATGTTGCTCCGAAAAGAACATCTGGTCGTGTTAGTGTGGGAGTGTGGGGTTGGATGTCTGCCCAGGGATTAGGTTTCTTACACAGGATTGAAGGTCATTTAACAGGTGAACAGTATATACATATCCTTGATAATGTAATGCTGCCATTTGTCCCTGAGCTTCAACCATGTGAAGCAATCACTATGCAACATGACCGGGCATCCATCCACACATCAAAACCAGTACTACGCTGGCTTAGGGAACAACATGACGTTCACATTTTAGATTGCGCTGCTCACGCAGCCGATCTGAATGTGATCGAACATGTGTGGTCTGAGGTCAAGCGAGTACTGAGACAAAATTGGCCTCATCCTCCTCCAACAACTCAAAATGCTCTCTGGGATTTAGTCCTCGAAGCGTGCGAAGAGGTAGCAGAAAGAGAAGGATTTTTTGAAGGTCTTGTCAACAGTATGGAGCAAAGGCTTCGTGCTGTAATTGAAGCACGTGGTAACTGATCGCGTCGCTAAATTTACTTATAATCAGCCCTTTTCAGGGCTAAATAAACTTATCCGTATCCCTGTTGTTTAATCTGATAAATAGATACAAAATAGACGAATAATAAAAGCTTAAAAACAAAACATAATCTGGATGGGATCGATCCAGCGACCTATCGCATTACTGTCGAGCTCGTTACCACTACTCTAATTATCCAATCGCGTATAACGTTTTGTTTTCTGCACCACTTTCGAGAGAAGAGAAATTAAGATAACTGTTAAGCTTTCAGAAATTAACCATGAGTAATTCTTAATTTTCATAGATAATGGATGACTAATAACTTTTATGTTTAAAGGTATCTATAATTAAAATAATTTATTAACCACTTACTTATTGCAATATACTTAAATTTGAAATCACAAAATGTCACAAATCATGTAGTTTACTTATTTAATAAGAGGTGGCAGCAAAATAGCATGTAGTTTACTCATTTATTGAAAGATGGCACTAGTTAATTTACATGCTCTTTAAGTAATTCAATGAAATGTGTACGATTGACATTCATTGAAATCAGTATTCGATACGTTTGTAGAAACAAAGTTGCCGAAATTTTGCGATACAACACGTATACAATTTTAATCAATACTTTTCAGAATTAAATAAATATCCCTGTATTTTCAATTTGATTTTTCTTTTCGGTAGATTTGAAAAAAAACTTCGATATCTACCTCAGCCTGTAGGCCTACCGAAAGGGATTTTTTAAAATATATTTATGTCATTTTGACATCTTTGGCTTAGGCCAGGATTAGGGTAGTTAGAAGATAAGGAAGTATTGCGCAGTGCTTTATTTAAAGTGCTATCACGGCATTCGCCATGTGAAACTAAGGAAACTTGTGGAGAACCTCAGTAAGGATGCTCGGGGCGGAGTTCGAACCCACATGTCTACCCATTGCCGATCCGAAATCCGCAATATTATTGCCTCAACTGGACTGACTTTTTAATCTGATAAAGATATACTAGATCAACAATTGAACAATCTTTTAATAGAAATACAGTGTGATTATAGTATCCATGGTAAGGTTTCTTTAAGAAAAACATGTTCACGCATTATGTAGGAACGGCCATATTTTAGCCGCACCTTCTGCTTAAACAATATTAAAATGTTAAACTATATACTGTTTCTTTGAAGCGCTACTGAATAGTTAAATGCATATTCGAGCATAACGATGAAACATATATTCATGTAGAAAAGTATCTTCAAGGCTTTAACCATATTTTAATGTTAAAATGTTTATCTTTTTGTTGGTAAAGAGAGTTAATCATTGCACAGACATATTCGAGCATTACGTAGGAACGATAAATTCGATTTTCACGTACTGCTTTAGGGAAATATTCTCAACGCTTTAACCACATTTACCGTTTCCATAGAAATGAGACGCAATCATTTAAAACACATTCAAGCATTATGTAAGAATGATTGGTTTAATGTCAGCCGAGCTTGACATAACGAGGGAAACGCTCTCAAGGCTTTAAGCATATTAGAATGGCAAAACGTTTTCTGTTTCCATGGTAATGATGCTAAATTATTAAAAGACTAATCGAGTATGACAAAGAAAAGATTGAACCGATTCCACTCAAACACCACGTAAGGATGTAAGGAAATGCACTTAAGGCTTTAACCGTCATTTTCATGGTAACGAACGTAACAAATTTATTACACATATTCGAACATGATGAAAAAACGTTGTTAGCTTTTCCACAAACAACCTTGTGTATAGTAAATGTTAAAATTAACACAGAGAAATTGACAGCCGCCGCGAACGGGAATCGAACCCGGATCTACTAATTGGCGGATAGTTATGCTAATCTTTACACTACTACAGCACGGCCAGTTCTCTGTGTATATGGAATATTCCTCTCGCCTACACACTTTCCAAGCTCCTCATTGCTGGTTACGGGGCCCAGGCACTCCACTCACGCGGAGATTTTTAGTTGAGGAGTCTTTTTGCTATCATGCAGTGTGAAGGAAGAGATTGTTGAACCAAATCCAACCAAACGAAACAAACTACTGTAAAGGAATATGGCTTCAAGAACACTGAATCGATAAAACATTTAACGTTTTCATTGAACGAGACCCCATTAAGTTTCTTAAATGTTACTCACTTGCTCATCTCAGTTCTGCAGGCATTGCAAAAGATGAATCTGTCCTAGAACTTACTATAGGCATAGTGAATAATGGTATATCATACATTACCGGTATGTTATTTTAATGTGGTTGGTAAAAGAGTAAGATTATTGGACGCTATTTGCGATATAAATAGTAGGTGACACTCAAGGAACATAATATAATTTGTATATAACAAAGTCTTGCATAGAATTATTCTCTCACTAAATTCTTTAAGTATTTAGTAGCATACAGCATCTATTGCCATTATTTTGTTGCTATTGTATATTGAATAAGTTAGTGTCTGATATTCAAAATGGATGCATAAAACTGCAAATCATTAAGTAAAATAAATCAAATTGTCAGGAATCAATTGAAGACCACAGGAAAATATTTGACCATTTTGAGATCAGAGTGCCATCAGTTAGCTCTCTGAAGGGCCTTTTTAACAAGCTATCAATGCATGAAGACAACATGCATAGTCCTTCTATTACAATCAAATCTCTATTTAATGTCCAGGTGTACGTAATGCTAATTCTGAAATTTTAAACGATCTCCTGTAAAATCAATAAAATGCACAAAGCAAGATTTTTTCCTCTCATCTTCAATTGTAATCGATATACTAATAGCTTTAAAGAAGAGAACGTTATTATAATTATAGATTAGATCAATGGTTGAAAAATATTAACATTTTTAAAGCAAGATACTTAATTACGTCAGATGTGGTATTAGTGAATCGTGTGTTCGAATGAAATGATATAATGGAAGAAAAGGGTATTGGGGACAGCAACAAATGTGAACACTGGAATGAACAGGACTCGTTAATTCATAGGTTAACATCTTGTAATAATGCCTGGGTTATATCGTATATTTTCTCTATAAATTTGCAAAAGAAGCAAGAACATCTATTTAAAATATTCTAACTAAGAACATTGTATATCAATCATGACGAAAACAATCACTCAGATGCTGGAGATGGATGTCTTACCACATCTGACATATTTCCCAGAATCGCACCTTCGGGCCATCATCTATTCCGTTAAGTGTGGCAGTTCCTTCTATGGCAGAGCGAAACTGAATCCTTAGTTTGATATTTTCTTTGCTCAGAAACCAGAAATTGACTGCGGAGCTCTCTGAACGATGATAGATAGTTGTGCAGAATGGTAGAGAATATATTATTTATTAATGTTCTGGAATCAGTTTTTCTTTATTCGTGGTTAGTGCTTTAATGGAAGGGTAAGAACACCGACACAATTTCTGCACTAACCAAATAATTCACAGTACGTCAAACTTTTCTTACGCGTTAAATATTACCTTACCTTACCATTCGGCGCTACAGTCCTGGGTGATCAATGGCATCCTGGGAACCCTGGATCAGCCTCCACTGCTCTCTGATCTTCATTTTTTCCATCCATTCCTTGACTTTCATTATACGTAGTTTGTTTTGTTCATTCTCCAGCTATTTCCGTGCAGTGTCTAAAGTTTTGATAATGCGTATAACGAAACAAGAATCTAATCTGACTTGTCTTACCTGTGTTCTGTAAATGTTGAAAAATGCAAAAGAAAAATTAACTTTAGGTTTCGAAGCTATTTCTGTGAATTTTGTTAAATGTTGAGAGAAGAACAATTGTTTATAAGTAAGAAAAGAAGAAAGAAATATCAACTGAGAATCAAACCCATGTCTCACTACTATAAATCCAACGTTCTATCCATTAGAGCAAGCAGGTTCTTAAGAGCCAGTGCTTCTCAGTACCCTTTGTTTCCGCAACAAAGTTGAGGGTGTTAAACTTCTGGAACGTTAATAAATAATAAATATTATACCGGTTAACTGGTTTTGTTTGTTTAGTCTTTAATTTTGGCGTTTTGGTTTTTATATTCAGAATTTTTTGTATTTAATTTTTATTCAGTATTTTGCAGGATTTTAATGCTTTTTTTAGTTCACGGCACGTTAAACATCTCTTGCATAGAGATAAATTTGTTCGTGTATAAATAAAATGCATGGGAATTTTGAAACGTATAAATAAAATTTACATACTCATATAAAACCTCAGACGCTTCTGTATGTCTGCCCTTTCAGCGGCTTTCGAGCACTTCTCGTTGGACTGGAAGGCTGAAATTTGGCCTGACTATTCTTGGATAGACTGGATTTTTTAAAATTAATTAATCAGTTGCGTACGTCAACCTCAA
>JAGDQP010023199.1:6235-26931 GCA_022664845.1 Lepisma saccharinum
ACATGCTTGTCACGGACCCCAGGTTGGGAAACACTGTTGTATAGGAATACACAGCCTAAACCGCTGAGGCTATTAAATTGAAATTTGGTATGTAGGTACAATATCACTAATAGATCAAGAAATTATTTTTAAAATTTTTTAAAAGTAGCCATCATGAATTCAAACTGGCGGACACTAAAAATCCATTTTCCACACCGTTTGAGCTAGGGAAATGAAATTTGGTATGAAGGTACATGATCTCTAGTAGTTTAGAAAAATATTACAAAATGTTGAAATAGTCGTCATCTTTGATCCAAAATTGCCACCAAACCCATTTTTGTATGTAATACACAGCCTAAACGGCTGCAGCTAGAAATATCAAATTTGGTTTGAAGATACCTTATCACTAGTAGGTTACTAAAATATTACACGACAATGTGTCCAAAAACGACCTTTCGTGAAACTATTATTAATTATTTTGTAATACAAATATCTTCGAAACTTTTTTTTGAATGCGCTCCATACAATAGACGCATATTCCAGTTTACTACAAACTATTAGTGACACAAGCCTTTGTCGTACTAAATTCCCTTATATTTCCTTTTTAAGAAACCCAATGACTTATATGCTTCATTGGTAATATTTTCTATATGTTGCTTGAAACATAATTTACTATTCACAAGTACACCTAAATCGTTTACGTAACTAACATTCCGTATTACAATATTATACTCGTAGTGATTATTATGGCTCTTTCTAGAAAACGTAATAGATACACATTTATTAATATTAAAAGCCAACCTATTTTCAGTGCTCCATTTGTGACAACTATCCAGATCTGCGTGCAGCAATAATCTATGTTTATCATCTTTGATCTCTTTATAAATTTTCATATCATCTGCATATAACAGGCATCTTGAATACGTGATAACAGCAGGCAGATCAGTTATAAATAGTAAAAATATTAATGGGCCAAGATTAGATCCTTGCGGTATGCCTTAAGTAATGTCATACACTGTAGAATTAATTTGACTAGATGCTACTTACTGTTTCCTACCTTGCAAATAAGAACAAATTAACAACATTAATTTATGTGAAAACCCCGTATTTGATAATTTATTAAGTAATATGTTATGGTCGAGTCTGTCAAAGGACTTTGCAAAATCTGTGTATATAGCGTCAACTGTAGATTTATTGTTAAGAGAATCTGATACATTTTGAATGAAATTTACTAGATTTGTTACTGTGGAACGTCCAGAATAAAAACCATGTTAACATGTCGAAATATATGGTTTAACATGTTTGTAGATTCTACTATAAATTATATGTTCAAATATTTTGGCAGGAGCTGATATGAGAGATATTGGCCTGTAATTTTCAATTTTATGTGGGTTACCTTTTGCCCAGCTAACTCACTCTATAGCGTACGGAACCCGTAAGTTCATCGCCACAGTAACAAATGTTCTCAATTGGATTCTATCCTGGGCAGGATCAAGGCAGTTTTCATTACGAACACCTCTCTCGAAGATCCACTCTAATATTGCCCTCTCAATTGCGTAATTTCCTCCGGCTTCCCAGTCATGATGGAATATAATCCTAGTTTTTCTCCCGTTTTCGACTTGCGCGTATTAATTGTGATTTCATTATTATAATAATATCGGGTGAATCGTACAGTCTACGTTCTTTATTGTGCATTCTCCTCCATTCTTCTGTCATCTCATCCCGTCTCGACCGGTATATCTCTCAAAACCTTATTTTCAAACGTATGCAATTTATGTTCATTTGTTAAAGTAACCATTCTGTAAATTTTCATTTTCAACGTGCTTGTTACTTATTTCGAGGGTAGGAGATTCAGGACTGAATGGAAACATGCTGTGCATAATACTAAGTGGTCTTTTTTATTTCTTCCGTGACCTAGTTTGTGCTTGTTAAATATGCTCCTAGGTATTTAAACTTGTTTATTTTTCTATAATTCCATGGTTAATTATTATATTTCTGTTTCTTCTTTCCTGTTTGTTTCGGCTTGTTATATAGTTTTTCTGTACGTTTACCTCTAGGACTATCTCCTCATAAGCTTCTATTAAGTTAATGCATCGGTGTTACTTTCTAGTGCAGATATATAACCCCCTACTAAATCAGCAGAATACGCATTAACAAAGAATTGGTTGAAGCTATTCAATATTAGTGATTGGGTGGCGTGGAGAGGAGTGAATCTTGCCTGATATGTCAGAAATCCTCCCGATGCACAAAATTGCACTTATTGAAGTAAAAATACTCGTAAATACTTCTGCAACTTGATACTGTTACATACTCATGGATATGCAACCTTGAAGGTCTTAGTCAAAGAAACAGGATAACGAGTGCAAACGAAACAGGAATTCAATATGTGCCCTTTTTTATTTTTAGAATCTCAAAGTTAGAGCACTGGCTGGAGACAAGGCATCGCCTTGTTTGAATCCACTGGGGATCCTAAAACTATCTGTCATATTAATACCTATACGTGTTCTGCTTATGAGGTCGCTGAAATATATCGTCACTAGCTGAAGATTTTTTCCTTCGGAATTCTAGACCGTACGAGCGCATCGTACATTTTTTTTTTCCTTTTAATAGAATCGAATGCTTTCTTAAGATCAATGAATAACTGGGGAACTATCTCTTTGGATATCTATTTCTTCCCAACTATTTGTCTCAAGGTGAAAATGTGATCTAACGTAGATATTTCTTTGAAATCCACATTGATGAAATAACTAAAAATTACGAAATTACCCAACAGCCCAATTTATCAAAAATATAATAGCCATTTTACCATTATGTTCATCTGGCTACACTGTTTTTAAGTTTGTACATACTTATATCAACAAACTTGTCTTCTTTGCGTATACATATATTCTTTCTTTATCTCTTATTATCTTTTATTGCAGTTCTGACGACGCATTTTGGGTAGTAAGCGGTCGTTCAAATATTACGTAATCATCCAGACGGAGGATTTAAGCTTTCTTTCTTTTTTATTGTCGTCTATGTATTAGGGATAGCGTATATGCTTAATTCTGCTTACAAGGCAGAGAGGGGTCTAAAATGGTGTTTACGTAACATATGAACGACTCTAATAATATAATATGAACCTTAATATGCATACATTACTGAACCATTATTATTGCAGATTACTTTGATTTCTCATGTCCGTTAGCATATGTACACAACTAACTAAAGTATTTGGATTCTTCAGGGATCTGTAATGGCTTGTGAATATCTTCTTCTTAATGGAGCGAAAATTAATGTACAGGATGATGAAGGAAAAACACCACTGCATCTTGCTACCGAGTTAGGTAAGTCGTCAGTGCACAATGGGATTGATAAAGTTGTGTAATTCTTCATTTGCACAAAATAAAGTCTGTGCCATTTCTCAGTCGGGCTTAGCAGCTTTCACTCACCATTCGGAGATAAGGGAACAAAGCATTATAGAAAATTAACTAAAACGAGACTATCAAACTGTAGATTAAGGCATTGTGGTTTTCCACAATGATCATCGTAGATCGTCTGCTGTTCTGTTGTATGTAAATGATTTAGCCCGTGGTTTAGAAGCGAAAGTTCGTTGACTGTAGAGTGAAGATAGCAATGATATTACATGATGATCTAAAATATTAAATTTTTAGTTTACGAAACTGATTTTTCTACATTTTTTATTGTTTTAGAACATGGAAAGCGGCATGACCACGATAGAACTAAATCTACTGCAGATAAATATACTTGCAGCACAGTTTGTTCAATTTCAGTGATACAGTATATTGTTTAATCATTTTATTTTGCCTCGTAAAATATAGTTTTCAAATACATTTTGTATTTTAAGTTTCATATGGTTTTACAGTTTGTATGTTTCAATTATGTAATAATATATAAAATTGCATAATTGCGCGGGAGGCTACTTTCAGTGATAATAATTATTAATAATAATTGGTGTGAGAGTTTATTATAAGGAACTTTTAATGGAAGTAACTAAAGAGTGCTGTCTGCCTCCTCCAAAGTATCGTAATGGGAAGCCACGACCAACGGCAAATAGTTTAAGTAACCGTGAGTCGAAAAAGTTTGAGAACTACTTGTTTAACGTTTTTATCAAAATTATCGGAAGAGTTACTGACACAATTATTAACCGTTTTGATAGTATTGCCTTCTCACGTGACATTCACTTATACAAATTAAAAGTTTTCAAAACTGTGAGTGAGTAGATTTTAAATGTAATGAAGAGATTTTTTTCACGTAATAAAAATAATTTAAACTGTAGTAAAAATTGAAAATGTTGAAATCTGAGATATTCTCAGTCTGAATTGAACTAAGATTAGAAAATGTCAGCATATCTCGTACGTTAATAGAAGCTGGCGATTGAAGGGGCGTTGTTCAGACGTGAAAGTTATATATCTGCGTTAAAACCAGCAAATCTAAAATATTTGTGGCTATTCAGAAGCGAACACATGAATGATTGAGAGTCAATTTGCAACTTAATTTCAACTAAATGGTTTAATCTATGAAATATGTATATTCTCTGTATATTAACTTTCTTCATGAGTCGTAGTTAGCATTGTTTATATATATTTATACTCTTCCCATGTTTTAAGATAATCTCTTTTTCATTTGCCTATAGAATAAAAGTTAAATGTTTCATATTTATTTACATTTTCAGGTCATACAGCACAAGTTTGTTTGTTGTTGAAGCATAGAGCAGATCAACATTTACAGGATAATCAGGGTAATGATCCTTTGGCAATTGCCATTCGAGAAGCCAATGCAGACATTGTTACATTGTAAGTAAATAGATCATTCCTGGTTACATGCTGTTACCTAATCGTTGCACCTGAGCACAACTAGAATTAAGCTACGTTTCGGTCTATAAGCTGTAGTAAATTTGATTCACTAGAGGAAAAAGATTGTTAAAATATTGTTAATCGCTCGTTAGTACAGCGCTAGTAACTTCAAGAATATGTGTCTGGATACGACTGATTACATTTAGATATGTTAATAGTTAGTTCCAACTGTGGTTGCTAGATGGAAAAGATAGTTCTGTATCCGTCCTAATTGTTGTTATTCTCTTTAACATACAAAATAATGAAGATACCACTTGCGGGACCTTCCATTAGTTGATCTGACAGTGGGATAAATTCGCAACTTTGTTAATCACTACTTTCCAATTAAAAATTATAGCAATTTCATTTTAGAGGTGAGTGACACGTTAAAACGTTGTGTATGAATATTCAGTGTTAATTGTCCTTTCATATTAATGTTATCGATTTTTTACACTAGGTCGAAAGGAGTAGAATTTAAAATTAATGATTTGATTAAACAGTAGGGCGTAGGTTGAATCCTACTTTCGCCTTATCATCTCGACAGGTGTTTTTTAGGGTTTTCTGCATCCCAGGAGGCGAGTACTGATATGCCACCATCCCGTCTTCTGTTTCCCAGGAAATGCTTGTTAAAAAATGTCGTTTCTAACACGTGTGACACACTTAGGCTGTAGATGCGTGCATTATTCAAGTGATTTAAATAAATATTAAGTTATTTCTTGGTAGTTGTTTGTTATTTGAACGTCCTATTACTTTAACAATCATTTTCTCTTTGTTTTAAGCATACCAACTTCCAGGAAGACGACCATAAATAAACCTCAAATATTTATGGGATATTTAAATAATTGGTTATGTTGATGTGAAGAATATTAATTATTTTTTGTGTCATTTTAGGTTTATTCACAAATTACTCAACGTTGATGACCTGTGATCATGCCTAAACTGTAGAAAGGGTACGAGGTATGGAGTCTTTGAAACATACTCAGAGGTGCTGGATAACAAAAAGGGGGCCTGTGTCTGTGTGTTTCTTTTTTTTTCCTTCGTGCTCTGCCTGTCAAATGAAATAGAAAAATTTGATTCGATTGCTTCTTGATAATGCTGTATGTTTATGAAAATCTTTTTCACTACCTTGTACCTGACTGCAGTTTCCTGTGTAATCACTGGTCATTTGGCGAATCTGTTTCCCTCCAGTACTATATTAGTATGTCTGCTAATCGAAGCTGTGATGCCAAATCTCTTCTGAATGGAATGTTTAATATTTCTAGGGCTTTTGTGTGTGAAAATGAATGTGGAATGTGTGAGTTCGTGTATGGGGATAATTGTGTACATTTGGATAGTTTTCAGTTTGTTCTGTTACATAGCGTGAGTGATGTAAATAGATATGTGAAGTGAGCAATATGTAATCTACTAGAATGTAATGTTTATATGAAGAGGAATATTTAGGTAAAAGAATAATGTCGAATTTTTAGTTGAATCTTTAACTCTGTTCAGTGCTATAATCACGAAATTGGATTCCCGGCATGATTGAAGGCATCTAATTGTTGCTCTTTTGCATGTATTTTCTCTTCACTTTCTAGAGTAAAGGAAAGGGATAAGTCGACTCCATAATGAATGTTGTTTGTTTCTAATTAATAGATACTTGAAAGGCATATTTGTACTCATTAGCCCAAAAGATGCAAAGATGTAGCTTGTAGCTGCTTCGTACTTCACTGTTGCATTAATTGGGTAGCTTATTAGATTTAATTCAGAATTAAATTGTAGACTAAAGATGATAATGTGGGCGGGAAACTGCACACAACATACTGACTCTGCTAGAATAGTAGTGGCTTATATCGCTGTTTTATAATGGACACCGGAAAGTGGGTTGAAGCCGTGGTCATATCAGTCATCCTCGCCGTGATTTTCCGGAAATGAATCCGTAATTCCGATAGTAAGTACTGGAAGCGTACATGTAAGTTATTCCCTATTTATATCTGAATTCCATATCCACTCCAGTACTGCATACGGGTTGACGAAGTGCTATAGGACACAATGTCAAAACGTAGAGAGGTGATTCGTCACACTAAAAATGGAAAAGTGTCGAAATATATTACTTGCTTTCCATATGCCGTAAATCTCTCGTTTTGTTTACATTTCTTGATTTCTTACCCTTATTATATGGGTATGAAAACTTTGGGATAGGTTTGCACATTGACACGCATTCAAGCAACTCACATATTGATATATCATAGCGAAACTCTTATTTTGAGAATTCATGGAATAGACCTGACCACAGCTTCTCAAGAACATGGCGACGTAGGAAGATTTTCTTGTATTCTCTTTCCTTTTTCTTTCTATCCCATCTATGTATGTCTTACTGTATTAGTCAACCAGACGAACACTTGAGTAAGAAATGGAAACATGGTCATATTAATATTAGTTTTAAATTCTCCCGGAAGCTAGGAGACAAGTAAGTAGTGTCATAGACCTCATGATAGATAGACTTAACACGCGTCCCCATTTCTGTCTGCGCTAAAAGTAATAGGTTTTTCTACAGGAGCATGTGATTTCGAATTCATCCGCACGGTAGTTCTGACATTGACCTCATAATAGAATATGAGGTCTGTGCCAGAGCTACCTAGCGGATGAATTCAAAATCGCGTGTCCCTGTAGAAAAAAAAACAACATTAGTTTTAGCGCAGACAGAAATGGGGAGGCGTTCTAAGTCGATTTATTATGAGGTCTATGGTAGTGTCATATACAGTTTAACCTCTCGCGCAAATGGCCGTTGAAAAATTATATATTTTATTTAAGTGTTTAACATTATTATATGTGATCCTAACATAATACTTCTTCTATATTTGCATGTAAACTTAGTCTGTGTCTCCTAAAAATAGTCACATTGTCTTAACTGAACGTTAATGGTATTTTGTTTGGAGTAGATCTAACTTTAAAAACAAGTAAACAGATTTCTTTAGCTTTTCTTTGAAAAAGAAGGAAGGCTAATAAAGACATACGAGTCTGTTACACAGTGGGAGGTAGTGATGCTCCGTTCGTTGTGTTCCAGTGTTTACAACTAATGCGAAAAGAGAGGAGTATATTAGCAAATAGTGGCGACGTACTAATTTGACAAGAACATCTCAAAGCCCGAATCACTATGCTTCTTTGATATAGATTTCAGTAATTCTAAGCTGTTACTGGGGTATACAACTACTGCCTGACTTTAAAAAATCTGTAATACGGTCTTAGGTGAGTAGTAACTCAACTATCTTCGACTAATACAGACGTTAGGAAATCCCTGGGAGGAATACGAAATTGATCAATTGCTTACTTCTAGGTTTCTTAAGAAAAGGAGTGTAATGAAGACATAGCCATCCCAATTACGCAAGCAGCAAGAAATTAAAAGGAAGTTTATGTGGAAGGTACGAGGTATATAACCTCGTATATAAAAAGTTAAGTACACATGAAGAAATTCGCAGAGAACAGTATTATGGAAGCACAAAGATTCTGTTTGTGTATACGCAGCATATTTTTATGTATTGGGCGGGGAAGACTGCGCTTTACCTCAGGGAATACATTTCTTTGAGGCACAAAGCAACACATTTAATTTCTGAACCCGCTGAAACTAACAAAAGACAATTATAATTAATGTGATAGAATTTCGCAGGACCTAAATGACTAAGTGAACACTGATTGTGAGGTACATAAGAATTTTGAATCTTCTGATTCCTCCTTGTGGAACGTAGTAAATTTTTATTAATCAAATTACAATTATAATACGTTTGTATAGTAATCCTTATCTAATGGTGTAAACTTAATATCGTTAATACAGGATTTGTATTTGTCTTTTATTGCAATATCAAAAGTATTGACGTGTCCATGAGTTATCAGCGTAACATTAGATTTTACGTAGTTAACTGTAACAATGATCTAAGAAGGGAACGTATTCTTCTAAATAACTCTTGTATAAATTTCAGCTGTTTTAATTTTTTTTAAATTAATTTTTAAATAGGTTACGCTTAGGACTTCTCAATGAGCAAATGAAGGATTCTGAAATGGGGACAATGGGAGATGATACATTCAATGAAGTTGTCAGAGATTTTTCCCAGTTAGCTTGCAGTAATCCCGACCGCCTGTGTAGAAAAAGCGAAAAATTTGACGAGGACAAATGAAACTCAGTATTTTGTGTTTGCTGGAAATGGAAGAAGTGATCGTAGCCTTCCTTTGCATGTTACGGTAAACTATATCTGAAAACTTGACATGATCTGTGTGTCAACTAAGTCTCCTAAGTATGATAGTTAATATTTCTTTATGTGCCTTCCGTGAATGGTGTCATACAGGCCTTGAGTTATTCCTAAACGGTGAGATTTCTGCAGTCATGTTTGCTCATTGAAAAATAAAAAATGAATTTGATATTACAAAGGTACATAATACCTTGAAATGTTCTAGAAATGATATTTATATAGTATGTTTTCATACAAATCCACTTAACGTATATCAGAGAACAGTATTTCTGTGTACTGAAAATTTTTTATATATAGTACCAACATCAGTCAACTGTTGATATGCATATGTATAGCCTTTCAATTTGTATATAGAATATTTGAAGTTCATGCCAAAGTTGTAAAGTTATAATAATTTTATGATCGAATATAAATGCCGAATTATATATATATATATATGCGAAGCTTATCTCAGTGAATCTACTGTTGAACGTTATGCTTTATTTGTTAATATAAAGATCTGTTAATGTTAGTTTCAAGAATATTCTATTTTATGAATACTCAGTGCATCTGTGCGTGACATTTTATATTTTAGGACTAAACATTAAATGTGATAAAGATTTTTTGTATATTGTCTATATATAAATGTATCATGAGATAAAAAACATTCCTTCACGTTTCTCACATATACACATGTATAGTTATATATAAACTAAAATTTAGAATTGTGTTTATATGTGGTTTCCAATGAGAAACTGCAGTGTGAAATAGTATATATGTATATTCTGTACCATAAATTTGCTTTGTCGATGCGTTTAATCGAGCATAATGGTGATATTTTAGAAAGTTATATTTAGCATAATAAGTAAATTTTTAATGATATATTTTAGTCGACAGTGCACTGTTAGTCATTTCATTCCTCACATTTAAAGAAAAAACGTGTAATTAAAGCAAATAAATTAGATAAATATGTGCAAGAGTTAGTTCTTTCTGTTTCATAGATGTAAACAAAGTATTATTTAGTTTGATGTAATTTACCGATGCAGTTTCTATAGTATTGTTAAATTCATTTACTTACTATGTTATTTTTAATGATTGTCTGTGTGTACAGATGTTTGACCGACTTCCATCCGGACGATTTAGATTGTCTACGCACCAATGACATTCCATCACACCACCATCGGTTGTTCTCAATGAGATACGCGTCACTGTGAGATATCTTAGCTTCTCTCTTTCCACTCTAGAAGGTTTCCTTGCAGATGAGGCCGGAGTGTGTTGCTCCTCTATTTGTCTGCAGGCCATACAAAGGCTGTTTACTGTGCGCACGTGATGTGAAGAAAGGTGCCGTGTTAAAGTCGAATAGCACAGTAATCAATTAATATCCAACCTCTTCACAGGAATGTCTGTGAATGGAATCGCACGACTGTTTCGGCTCTTATCCGTCATTAGAATACATTTTTGGCCGTATATCTGAATGCTTTATCATGGTACTGTTGCACCAGCGTGTCTGCTCCATACAATGATAGGATTTCTTACGTTTAAATTGGTGTCACTACACGTTCCTGATAGCAGCACTGGTTTTCACATTTTATTTTACACGACGAATCTTTTGTTTGTTTCTGTAGATAAATTCAGCAACGACCATATTGGAAAACTTTCCTTGCATTGACACACACAGTTGTATCGTCCCTTCCCTGCATCATTTCCATTAATTGCCCAAATCTTTCTACTGTTAGATAAATCCAAGTTTCGTCTTCGTGACTACGAAATTCCAACAATCTCCTGCTAAGTGGCGCTCATTCAGCCTCCTGCATCTTGTTTTCTGCTTCATGATATGTTGACTTTGTGTATTCGTCTTAACCGTAACTCGTGGTAGATTGTACTGTTAATCGTTGATTGAACCGCATTTGACCGTTTGACACGCTGAGTTGATGGATTCTTACGAACCGCCCTTTCACGAGTCCTCTGCAACACATGACACGTTCGTTTCAATGTCGGTGTTGTGAACTCCCGGCAACCGTATATTTCGTATGACCATGCGATTAACCATTACTGAGGTTTGGGAACAGCCATAATGTATGTTTCAAACTTCCGCTTCCCAAAACCAATTCAATTTTCTGACATTTCCTAACATACCACTCCGTTGTTTTACAGTTCACGGATTGACGCGTGCGTGTATGAACTTTGGTTGCTACGCAATGCGCAAGCGCTACGGTGCGGCTTATAAAATTTGTTCGGATAGAAGCCGGACAAACTGTGTATATCTATCTTTTGCGTCCTTGGATATAAAAGTGTTGAATTTATGTTGTATTTATTATGTTGTTTTGATTGATTTTTTTAAAAGAAAACATATGTACATGCGCACTGTCCATTGGCTTATTTGCATATTCACGTCATTCTCAGTTCAGTACACTCTACAATTTATTACTTTCAAGAACTGATACATAATGAACAGGGTCTTACATGTGTAGTTGGATACTCATAATTCATAAATAAGCAGAAAGTACTTCCAATAATAACAGAGAGAAAGGTAAAATTATTATATTTGTTTGCAGAGAAACTTTGAGGGTTGTGAGAAGCATCTGAATTGTATTTCACTACTTAAAATCAAACTCTTACTTGTATTTTTTTTTAAAGAAATTCTACAATGGATACTTTGGAATTGCATTGGACGTTGGCAAATGAATAGATTTTTGACCTAATAAACTTCTAAACCAAATTGTTCGTTAAAATGGTTTTATAATTACTTAGCCCAAACCATCTCGATACTGCGCATTAGAAGTTTTATTCTTGCATGCTTCTGAACTTATGGAAGTAGAAAATATAGCATTAAGATAGTGTACATTGTCATTCAGTGAATACCAGAAAAGACAGAGGTTAATTGACAATTGAGTTGCTCAATCTCCGTGTAAAACTGGCATTTCCATCCAACAGGCCACCATTTTTTTAATAGATTTATTTAAACAAGGCAGCGCACACCTCTTTAGATTTAGATTTAATTTATTTGAGTTTTATTGAAGGTTATATGATCCATAATATATCTTGTACAATGTAACAATTGCTCTTCGTACAGCAGAAGAAAAAAACTTACTAAGTATATGTTATACAATCTTTATCTAACATTTTATGTAGACTAGAGGATATGTTAATTTCTGTGTCATTTAGAGCGTCTTCTCGTAGGAAGAAGAAATTCTGCAGGAATTTTGCTAGTGCCACCATTTCTTTTTTGTCTTTTTGCGTTTAAAATTTCGCTTATTCCTCGGTCATGTTCTTGATATTTACCCCACGCGCGCTTCACACAATTGTTTGCATGCAATTAGAATGTGTTCTTCCGTTTCTAATTTACCACATAAGGCACATAAACGATTTCCTTCATCGTCCTTCGGGCTTTTCCATCTATAAATACCCATTCGAAACATTGCAATGACCCTTCTTTGCCCCTTCCCAACTCTAGATACGCTTCTGTACCGTCATTTATTTTAAGTTTTACAAATGTTTCTTTGTTTCTGCAGTCCACTTTTAAATTTTCAATTGCTAGTGCTTCTACTTTCTGCGTTATTAATTTAAACGTTTCTTTTGTTGCTCTTTACTATTGTTTATCAAATCGGGCATATTTATCTCCCATAAGAATTCAAAAACTCCCATTAACCAATTGTTATTGTTTCTGTGTTTCATTTGATAGTCTAAGCACCTACTTTGAATTTCCCTGATGCGAATCATTTCCCGTAAATACGACTAATATTTTAAAACCCTCGTTTTCACCACTGTGGTTATTGGATACCACCCTGTTTCTAATAGCACTTAACGGTTAGGTGCTGATTGGGCTACCCCCAAAATCTGTTTAACGAATTTCGTGCCTGCTTTGTTAATTATTTTGTCCATGTAATTTGTGCCCCAGATTTCGCATCCGTACAGGAGTATAGGTTGCAATAGTGTATTAAATGTTCGTATGGCTAATTTCCATGGGACGCTGTCATGGCTGTTCAGTGTTTTTCGTGTTATGAACATGCCTTGATTAGTGATGGTTGCTGCTCTTTTTTGGTGGTCATTCCATGCCCCATTGTATGAAAAGTTTACTCCTAGATATTTGAAGCTCTTTCAAAGTCCTTCCCCTGGTATGACCATATTTCGTCGTTTGCTGATTTGTGCCCTTTTTTTTTTTTAAAAAAAAAAAAAAAAATTACTACCTTAGTTTTATTCACACTTACTCTAAGTTTCCAGTCTGTATAATACATTTCCAATGTGTTTAATGTCGTTGCAACCCAATTACCGATTGAGACGTTATTACTACATAGTCAGCATATAGTAGTACTGGGATTGGTAGTTGTAGTATATGAGGTGGATGGCTGTCAATTTTGTCCAGTCTCTCAACTATGTCGTTAATAAATAAGTTTAATAGAATAGGCGAGAGCTGGCAACCCTGCCGTAGTCCTAAGTAAGAAGGAATCGTTTCAGAAATGTTAGTGCCGTTCCTTACACAAAAATCTACTCGTTTGTATATTTGTTCGAGTCTGTATATTATTGTTTTAGACATCCCGTAAGTACCCTGTTTATAAAATGAAGCTTTTCTACTTACGGTATCAAACGACTTTTCAAAATTGACGAGACAGCTAAATAGTCGACCCCGTTTCTTTGACAACGCTTTGTCCATTAGAGTGCGTATAACCATTGTTGTCCGTGGTGCTATAGCCCTTTCTGAAACCTGCTTGTAGTGGGGAAATACGATCATGGCAGTCTGCCCATTGTTCAATTCTTGTGGCCAGTATCTTGGTATAAATTTTACTGATAACTGGCAAAAGTGTAATTTCCCGATAGTTGTTCAGATCTTGAGCATTACCTTTCTTTTTATATAGTGGTACAATGATGCGATTTCTCCATGAAGCGGGCACATCTGCTCCATGAAACAGTTCGTTAAACATTCTAGTTAACGTGTGCATACGTTTTCATTGTGTATACTATGTTAAAAAAAAACTTTGCTATTACTTTGTCATTCCCCGCTGACTTGTTATTTTTCGTAGATTTGACAGCTATCTTCGCCTCCGCTATTGATATTTCACTGTCTAGAATGGGGTCATTCTGTGTCAGTTGGGTCGGTATTGATTGTGTTGCTTCCCAGGTATCTATACTACCAAGGATTTTGCTAAAGTGACCCTACCGCGCACACCTCTTGTCATGCAGTAAAATGATTGTGCATATTGGATATGTTGTTTTGCTTGTGTCTGTACTGGTATGCATGAAACTTCCACTTACAGTATTTAGTCTCAGTTGAAAGATAGATAAATATCTCAAAGTTGAGTTGTGTTTACCTGCTTTTTCTCAAAACCCTTCATTAACTGAAGGGCTAACCCCATTTTTTTATTTGATCTATAAAGTTAGGGAAGAAATGAAAGAGGTATAATATGCAAATTGTCAGCGAACACAACTTGGATACCGATAGATACGTGTATGATGAGATGGTTTGTCTATTACGAACTATGCAATAAATTGTAAATTTTCGAAATTCCAGAAACGTGTCAGAATCTTTCGGATATTTTTGTATATATGTAAATCTTGAGACGTCAATTATCTATCGACTGCTGGATGAAGGCCTCCCCCTTTTCTTTCCACACATCCCGGTCTGCTGCTATCCTCATCCATGTAGCTCCTAAAAAACGTTTGATTTCGTCTACCCATCTTGCATTTTGACGTCGTCTCGGTCGTTTCTTTTCTCTAGGAATCCAGTGCAATACATTTGTCGTCCATCTTCCATCTGTTCGTCTAGCTATGTGACCGGCCCATCTCCACTTCATTATCTTCGTAGTCTTTATATAATTTACCTTTGTTTGTGCGCGAATCCATTAATTTGTCTTCCTGACCCTCCTAGTTATTCCTAGCATGCATACTCGAGACCTCAATGAGAATACTTAAAGAGACATTTTATCTTCCAGTGTTGAAAGTATAACACTAGTGATATTTTAAGCCATGTTTTGTTAAAGTATGCAGATACCAGCTAACGCATGACTCATACTATGGAGGGATGTAATAGGTGAAATTAATACTAGCTACCGAAGCTCAGGAGGTGGAGGGTTTGCTTAGCGATTGGAAGGTCTTGGAAACTATCCCTAGCTGAAGTCTTCCTCAATCACGCCAGGGAAATGTAAGGATGGTGCCTTCGAACTAGAACTTCGCCGACTTCTTTCCAACATCATCATCCCCTTCCCTATACCAGCCTGAGCCAAAGTTGCTTCAAGGCTAGAAATAAATTCAAAATATCGAGTTGAATTTTTTCTTCGTATTGTTATTACTCAAAATATATTCTAATGTACTCAAAAGCAGCTGTTTGTAACAGTGGTTATTCATTTCCAACATAGGAGTTAGTGAGTTTTGGCTGCTATTTTGGAGGTTTGGATTTTATTTCCGTGGGAAAAATCATGTGTTCAGTAGCCAGTGCTAATGGAAGAAAGATATGTAGGCTCATTTGAGAATTCAGGTTATCTGGTTCGTAGTAAGAAGTCTCAGAATTTGAAAGCATCAAGGCTTCATGCGCAAGTAGTTTCCCATATTGAACGCCTTCTTCTTAATTCCAATAACTACGTGTACTTCAAGGGCACATAGATCTCACCACAGTGTTGCATCAGTTTCTTTTTCTATCCTTCATAAAGAAGTTTTTTGACTACTTTTAAAAATATTTAGTCGGGAGTCTGCATTTCAGTTCTTCATTCCCATGTCGAGAGAAATAAAAGCATTCAAATTGCCTTAAGAATTGATAAACATTGAAGAAGATCTGTCAAGTTTGAATATGAATTGGGTTTAGTCATGTTGGGATAAGGTGGGGGAGAGGATGTGTTGGAAGGAAGTTGGCCAGCACAAGCCTAATGTGACTGAAGAAAAAGCCTGGGAAACCCCAGCTAGTTCGACCGACCCCTAGGTTCGAACATGCCTTCCGAATGCGAACCAAATCTGTAAAGTATATCATACAAGCTAAGTTACTTCGCGTTTTTAATATCAATTGTTCTATGAACTTCGACATTAATACTAAAGTGCTTAGATAAACCAACCAATAGGATGTCTGGATCAAATTAAGCATTTCGTAGAAACGATCCGAAGGCATTAGCGATAAGATAGGTAACAGTCTCGTTAATTTAGCTCCCAGCTTGAAACTCTCAAAAAAACCTGATTACCATCTTCTTGTAGATCTTCATTTTGTTTGTGTATTGATTTTAATGGATTCTGTATCCGAATTTAAATAATTATTCTCAGACATGGATATTTTCATTACATCCACTAGTTTTTTAATATCGTTCCATCATACCTCATTTATTAATATATATAGAGTGAGTGCAACTTGTGGCTTAGTCTACCCAGGGAGTGTTCGATTACAGTAGCAATGGATACTCAGTCCATAGAAAATGGCCAATGCGTGCACTTTTTAAGTCTGATAAGTTGCAAAATTTCGCAATGATGAAACAATATTCGATATAAATTTAATGTTCTATTTGTTGTGTTTGCAACACAAATTAGATCAGTGTTGCCAGATTACTGTGCAAATTTCGGACTTTAGACATTTTCGATCTGCCAGTTTCTATGAATCTGACGTGTGCGAGTACGTTCTAATCGAACCCATAGCTCTCAAGCTACCTCCTATTAACATGAGATAAGAACCGTTCTCGTTTTGGAATCCGAGGTAGAGTGCGGGTACTCAGACTTAACATGTGAAAACATACGTAACGAAAATGGCCATCATCACTATCTTGCCAGCATAGAGGCTGAATTTACAAACCCTTGAGGTTGTGTTTTGCTAAATAGGGTTACATGGGGTAAGTGTGGAACGTGGTATGTATGATCACGGACCATAAAAATTTGCTAAGATGTAATAAAAATCTGAACCTATTACTGGTAGTTGGGAAATACCACAAAGGATCTCCTTTATCCATATCAGCTCCATACAAGCAATAGTTTTTAAATGATGCAATTTCCAAAAACTGAAGAAAATTAACTTGAAATCAAAATTTGACAACACTAACTTCAAATTTGAATAACGCAATTAGTTTAATCCCTAGGAAAGTGGGAATTATCTCGTTTTGTAGCAGAAAGCTAAGGCTTTCTCATGAGCACAAATCCAACATTATAGTGTATATTGCTTGTGGCTTATGTCCCTGAACACACACCCTCTATTTCACAGGTCTGGGAAAGTGTGATCCTGAATTCGAGAAAGTATGATCATGCATTAGAAGTGAAGGTTTCTCTTGATTGGATCACTCATTGTTTATCTCTTGATGTACAAAATCACTAACACACACAAGCCAGACCAACGACCTACATTAAAAAGAGTAACGAGGTTTAGGGGCCGTATACACATTGGAGACTTTGGATATTGCATTAACTCAAGTGCAAAAAAGGTGTTCTAGGCCCCAGTTTTACAATCGACGGCTAAGCTTCTGGTCAGGGCTAAGTTGAGCCCAAGTCATATTTTGGCCAATCGGCGTATGCAAAATATGACTCTGCCTCAACTTAGACCTGACCAGAAGATTAGCCGTCGATTGTAAAACTGGGGGTAGATCGTGAAGCGTTCAAGAAGGTTCAATATTCAATTTTCCACACTAATTTCATATGCAAAAGGTAGGCCTGTAAGAAATATTAACGCTAAAAGTAGGTTGGTTGGTAGTTATTGTAATGGCGGAGGGAGATCAACAGACATTCCATTTACTGGAAACCTAAAATGTGTGACCAAGTGGGGTTTTACCTTAACCTCAAGCGAAGTATTGGATGTATAGACTATATACAAGGGTCACTTGAAAAGTCCTCTGAATAAAATAATTCCTTTCGGCAGGTCTACGGGCTGAGGTAGATTTCGAAGTGTTTTTGATTGAATTTATTGGGGTAAGTGCAGAATAAAAACACTTTAAGTAAATATACTTCTATCATTTTATTTTCATTATAAAATTGTAAACACGGTAACTAATTATCTTAATAGGTTAACTAATTACAGTGCAAACTTTTTGTTGTTAGAACTGAATGCAGTGATATTCCAATTGAAATTAACAGACCCACTGAAACCCGCCACCTTATATACCCTAACAAAATATGAGCGCTATCGAGAAACTAGTTATTGATTTATAGATTAATCATCAAGAGCTTTTCAACGTTACCTCACAAGACATGGTTTTAAAAATTTCGAATTTCCACCCCCACCCTCACTCGTACCCCCCCACAATCCCTGAATCGTTGGTTTCACCGTAAACTTTTTAGGGAGTACTATAATTTATGCAGACAGAGTTTCCCCATAAACTCCGTAGGGGCTGATAATTTTTCAAAATTTCAGCCCCCTTCCCCGACCACCCCCTTGGGCCGATTTTACTCATTAACGAACTTAGCCGAGCTATTAAACCTAGAAACAACATAATACAATTTGTTTCAAATGTCTTCAAAATTATGGCCGCTAGCGTGTAAATATATAAATACATATATGACATGGTACCGATCTCAATAGGTAGATTTTTCTTCGAAATCTACCTAACACAAGACATGGGCATATCTCTGGGATATCATGTTTATCTTTCTACATAGTCTCTCGACAGAGAAAGTCAGTATTTATACGTAGCTACGCATTCCATTCTGGATTCGACGAAGTTTCTTGCCTCGCCGCTAGATATGTCTGAACTCTAGCTTATTTTCTTAAAAGTTCCTGGTAAATTGAAATTATGTGATTGGTTCAGCATTTTCTGTTAGCTGAAATATGGCAGTACGAATCAATCATAAGCTTAAATTTATCACAATGATTACGAACACTAGCTATTACGCTCAGAGACATCTAGCGGCAAGTCAAGAACCATGAATCCGTAGCTAAGTATGAATACAGACAATATTTCTATATGGTTCTCTGTGGTGTGTGTGTGTACACTAATACACTTGGTTAAAAGAGGTTTTAAAGTCATTGTGGAAAACAGATTTCTCTAAGCCTGCAAAATACTACTACACTGATGCATGAACCTCTTCGTCTGAAGAAATTTTAGGTCAAGCAAAGTATTGTTTCAACTTCGAGAAGAGATGGAAGTCTCATGGAACCAAATCTGGCGAATAAGGTGGATGTGGCATCAACTCATAACCCAACGTATTGATTTCTGCCATTGCAACGACACTTGTATGGGGGCGAGCATTGTCGTGATTCAATATGATTTTCTTCTTTGCTAAACTGGACCATTTTTTCAGCTATTTTTTTCCTTTAGTTTGTCTAAGAGCTGCGCATGGTATTCACCAGTATTTGTTTTAGCTGGCGGAATGTCAATGGGGAGGATACCGTTTGCAACCACCCCCAAAAATATATAGTCGCGTTTATAACATGAAAGCCTTCTGTAAAGCAGCTGGACCCCCTATCAGTTGCGGTTAACCAAACATAGCCACGACCACCAGAAAGATTCCGACAAGAAATTTTCTCTGGCGTTGCCACTTTCTCGAAGCAGATGGCAAAAGCGAAAGGTGGTCATCTTTTTCCAAAGAGAAAAAAGGAAGGAAAAGGGAAAGGAAGGAAGAATAGTGCAGAAAGAAGTGGCAACGCTTGGGTCAAAACCACAGCGATTCCTTCCACATGTCTGTGGTTTTGAAGAAAACCTGGTGACCTAAGGCTTCCATGTTTTGGAGAGCGCAATACCATATTTTTCAGGCAGACTTCACACACATGGCATTCCTTGGAGGTGGAGATCAAGGATGTTTACACGACCTTGACTGCTGTTTCGTTTTTGAAGTGTAGTAAGGTACCCATGTGTCATCGGTATTTACGAATCTATGAAAAAATCCAAATTCGTCACATTTCCTCAGAAATTAATGGAAAAATTTTGCAATGTGCTGTCGTGATCACACTTCCCCACATAATATTCCTTTGCCAAAGAATTGGTTGTTATTACCATATTATTATACATGTCCATTAAAGCTAAAACACAGTTCGTACTTTTCGTAAACTTTTTATATCTATCTGTTCATTTTTTTTATATAAGCACTTTTCCAACAACAAAAAGTACTGATCCTACTTACCCCGTACGATCCTACATTATTTATATATTTGTAAAACATCCAAGTTGTGTTGAAATATTTCCTTCGGTGTTATGAAAAAGTTAAGATAATTTTAGTTTTCTCGAATAGAAGATTAAACTTTTGCATTACTTTATCGTATTCGATTGGATCAAAACGAAACAAAATTCTGTTACAGAGAATTCATCATAAAGGTGTATTTCATCATTTACAATCAGCTTTGTGCAGATGTTTTTCAGTCAGCTTCACAATACATGGCAGAAAGTTTGACACAATGTGGAGGAAAAAATGACGTAAGTTTTAAAGTGTAATAGACCCTTTTGATTTTGGATTATGCAATCGAATTCTCTTCGGAGGAATTGTGTTCCAATAGCGCAACCGTAAATTGTTCCCATTTTTCATCTTCTGTGTGCTTCAATTACTTCATTGACAAGCCTTACCTTCATGCATATAACTGAATTACCTTCATTTATTCCCTCCTACTACCTTTGTAATTTATGTTAAATAAATGTATTGTTCTAAAACTTTTTAATATATTTTTTCTAGTCATTTGATACGTGTAGTTGCGACAAAATTTAAACACTATAAATAATTTCTTCATTGATCAATAGATGGCAGTAGAGGCTAACTGTGCGATCTCACACGAAAGCAGTTAGAATCACTGAATTCCTCTCCTCAA
>JAGDQP010023200.1:0-24012 GCA_022664845.1 Lepisma saccharinum
AATTACGCACATTTTGTTATTATGGGAGAAGGAGAAGGGTTATCAGAAAGCAACAAGGACAATTTAATGCGTGAAGGAGTGTAGTTACTTCGTAAGTTAACATGGAAAGTTGTGCTACCAAATTACTGTAGCGATGTTTCTGCCATCTGCTGACACTGTTATGAATTACTTTTCTGTAAACGCGGGGTTTTTGTCCTGACTTGATAGATCGATTTTGTTCATCAAATGGTGAGGAAGTAGTTTTATTTGGTGAGGAACTTGTGTAATCCTCATGAAAAGTCTAATACCATCAAAATGGTTGAATGCTGATTGTGCTTCTATGTAAGTATGTACAGGTACAAATCATACAAGTGTAATATTGTGGCTGGAATTAGATATCCGAATATTTTCCTTGGAGATTATTCTTATCAACAGTGAGGATATTCTTATGTGAAATTGAAAAAGAAAACTGGGAATTAGTTCTCAGATGTGCATGGGAAAGCTGGTGTATTTAAGTATTGGTAAGATCATTCCATACTTTCCTTTTTGTCGAGGAGAGTAGACATTTGTAACTTTGTACAGGAGAATGCATTTTCTAATCAGTTTATACATAAGAAAAAATGAGTACCTGAAAATTGCCCAATATAGAATAGTGAATCAAATGGTCCTTTTCCCTTATCAGTTATTTTATACTATTCTCGCAATTATTTTCTTGAATGAAGTTTTGCGTAGTACACTTAAATTTCTGAAATTAGTTAAGCCAAGACTATTTAATAATTACATAAAGTTCGGAAGTGAAAATATAGATGAAGTCCACCTGACATTCAAAGAATTTTTGACTGTTAATGATTTCATTCAGTTAGCTTTTGACAGTATAAATAGGTTTGATTCTGAACGTATTTCTTTCGTTATATTAGTATCTTTTCGTTTCCAATTCAGTCTCGAGTCGAGTCAGTATCCGTTTTATAACGTATTTCTGAAATTAGTTTTTTTATTATTTTAAATAATCTTGATTTTCTGTTCATGTAGAGGTAGGATTAAAAATTCAGATACCTACATTCAGGGCACAAAGAAAGGCGTATCTAGTTTAAAAGAATCTGTTCAACGTATTGTAAGTTAAAAAGTAAAGATTGTAAAAGTTAAAAAGTAAAAAGTAAATGAATCGTATTTGTTATCCGAAGAAAATATATCTGTTTTTGCTAAATCGCATTTGGAAGAATTTATCCGATGTGACAAATATTAATTCTGTTTTGATAATTTCAATTTATTTGTCTCCCCTCGTATCTCTTTTGAGATTTTGTAATCATTTTAAACTTTAGTTTATAAATAATCTAAGAAAACTCAAACACTTTCATTATCCCTTGCAAATCAAACTAGTGATTAGAATATGAATTTTCCATGCTATTTGGTTTATTAGAAATAAGAGCAAACTGTATGTTTTAAATTAAAATCTGCTTAATATTGAACATTTTCATCCTCCTTCCCTATTTCTGCGAATTCTGGGAGGATTGCTGTTACAGATGTCTTAGTAGAAGCTTGCGATGAGATAGGTCTATAGGTAAACATAGAGAAAACAAAATATATGATAACAAGCCGAAACACTGAGAATGAAGGAAATAGACACATAATAAGAATTAAGAATGAGAACATAGGAAAAATAAACAAATTTAAATACTTGGGAGCTTATGTAACAAGCAAAAATGAAGTCATGGAAGACATACTCAGTCCAGAAACTCGTGACCTCGTGACTATTATCAAGATAATTGAAACTAAAAATATACAGAAGGGTTATTTTGCCGGTAGTACTTTACGATTGCGAAAGTTGGAGTACGACCCTAGCAGTTGAATATAACTTACGTATGTTTGAAAATTAGGCCTTGTGAGAAAGATATAAAGGCAGAAACGGGACAAGATGACTGGAGAATGGAGGAGACTGCATAACGAAGAACTCCACTGACTACGACTCACCCGATGTTGTAAGAATAATGAAATCGCGACAACTAAGATGGGCAGGCCATGTAGCTCGGATGGGAGAAAAACGAAGACTATATTCCACCTTAGTTGGAAAGTCAGATGGAAAGAGACCGTTTGGAAGACCGAGACGACGTTGGGAGGACAATATTTGAAGGGATCTCCGAGAAGTAAGTGATTGTGATGACAACTGGCTTAATCTTGTCCAGGATAGAATCCTATGGCGTACGTTTGTTACTGTATCGATGAACTTGCGAGTTCCATAAGCAATAAAGTAAGTAAGTAAGCAATAGTTCATGGTTGTAGACGAGAGATCGATATGCAACAATTTTTTTAAATAATTGAAAAGAACGAAAAAATATTTGCGATAATGTTTTATCCTGTCAACACTGCCTATTGATCAGAACAACATCACTGTGGTTTATTCCTCAACTTTGCCAGTGAAAACATTAAAACTATTCAAGAAAATTTTGCTGGGCTGTGACCTCCCACGAGATTGACAAACACTGTAGCGCAGCGTACCGAGGATTAGCTTTATGGTGACTTTTTAAAAAAATTTATCTAGAATTTTAATATTTAGAGGGTATTGTTATCGCCTGAAGCTTTTCAACTGTTTAAGTGTTATTGTTACTTCTGTCTTATAGTAATTCTTGGATTGTCATGGTTATCATTTAAACAATGGTTTTACTCACATGATTTAGTACTAATAATACCAGAAAGCGTTACTAAGAAATATTTTTAATGTTCGGAATTTTCCTATTCCGAATAGACGGCCTGAATTGTCAGTGAGTACATCGGGAAATAGCGGCAAGAGGGTCGGTCGCCTTGGGAGAAAAGCCGCTACAAGAAACGTCCAAGTATGAGGTTTCTTCTCTCGGTACAATGTAGACCCAAAGCGGTGAGACCTTATTCGACAATAGCATCCTAAGGACTTTTTCCAAAGACTAAAATGATATTTATCATGTCACTGATTGGTCCATAGAAGGAGGCATCCTTCTAGGCCTGCCAAAATCCCGTAAGATTCATGTAAAAATTACAAAAATCACGCCAACTAACCATTTTTCGAAATTGATCCACTGAGAGCATTCAATGTCCCTATGGAATTTTATCGTCTGCCTTCAAATTAAACAGTGATGAATTGGCATTCTAATTGCTCACCAGGAGGCGCTTATTCTTTAAAGGACTGAGGTTCAAATCATCTCTGTACAGGTTTTTCTGTACCATCTTATTTTTATTACTTCCCCCGAAAAAAAAAGTTATGAGAACAACTATTGGGTTGTTTAATAGCATTTGATTGCTCACTATCTCCAAAACGTTTAGGAACACTGCCGTAAATGATGTAGAAAAGGTATAGCTGGCGTTATTGCTTCGTAAATATACCGTCACGTATATTTCTAAACAGCAGAGCAGTGGTTCTCACATTATTTTAGCCACGGAGTTTTTTTTATCCACTGACGAAACTGCGGAGTTCCAATATAACGTTAGGTCTAGTCTGCTACTTCCGTTGTTACAGTGCAACATGTTGTCCATATAGCTAAGATGTTTTTAATTCATTGCTGAAAAATGCTGACGTTAGCTAATGGCAATTAAGTAACATTTTTAGATTTTCTGCTATTTTATCTATTGGATACGTGCGAAAGTTCTGCCCGTTTTTGGTGTGCATATAGAAGTGCAAACAACACAAAATGGAACTCACCGAGGACTGCATAATCGCCATTGCAATCTCTGACCTCTTGTCATTTGTTTGGTAGGAGATGAATCTCACGCCGATAAAAGTCCTGAGTTGTGGAGTCGAAGAACTGTTCAACGGCAGTTTCCACAGCCTCCACATCTTCAAAGATTTACCGAGCAAAGGAATTCTGCAAAGCACGAAACAGGTGGTAGTCTGTAGGGGCCAAGTCAGAAGAGTAAGACGGATGGGGTAAACTTCACAACCGAAGTCCATCAATTTTTGTCGGGTGATGGCAATAGCATGTGAACTGGCGTTATCATGGTGTATAATGATTCTTTGGCGGTTACGCATTCGGGCGAGTTATGCACCGCTGCGATTATAACAAGTTTATCCTGTTTGTTTCTCTTTTCTGTGTTCGCTAGAGGTTGCATTTGCGGAGTTATTTTTTGTACTACATGACTTTACTTATTAAGCTCTTCCAGCAAATGTATCGAACCAGAACCTTCCATGGTACTATAAATAATAGTTCATGTGTACTTCAAGCCATGCGTGGTGCCTTCAAATAAGATAGGTTTCTTTTTGGTCAGAATTATCAGTACACCCTTTAATTGTCAAACATATTGGTAATTTCCCTACAACAATTTATTTTGCCTCTTGTTTTGGGGAAATAGTGTGAACAAAGTCTGTTGGATGTCTACTTTTCAGTTTCAAGTGTAATTTTGAAATTATGTTGCAAAATTACACGTAAATAGTTCTATAAGGTCCTTCGTTATTAAAGGCAAAGGGAGAAGGTGACCGAAAATAATGAACAAACACAAAACATGAATTCGACACTTTGGATGTTTTATCTTCTTTTTCTCTTTTTTTTTCTAAAAAAAAATGTTGTACTGTGGTTGACATGGCCGTGTAACGCAGCTGGCCACCAAATATGAACATTGAAGCCACACCGCGGCCTAATTTATACGCGGACCATTGTTAAATCCTTGGAACCCCCTTTAAAAAAACGCATTTGGATGATTTAGTGAAGACGTTCTGTGGTTCTCGAACATGTTAGTCGCTTTTTTCTCTCTTTTGCCTTTTTGTTCTATTTTATACTTGGAGAATGAGGGAGAGAGAGAGACAGAGAAAGAAAGGAAAAGAGAGAGAGAACAAGTAGGCTGCAGTGAAACGAGGAGTAAAAACATTGACAGCTCGTAAAATAATTTGCGTTTGTGGAGTTTGCTCACAAATAACACATGGCTAGCACGTTCCAACACCCTTTCGTACCACGCGAATGGCTGCATAAAATTAAAAGATTAGTTTTTTGTTCGTCTGCATGCACTTGGGGACTGGGAAAAGCTTTTTTTTTAACATATGCATCACGAATGTTTTGAGTAAGAAGTGCAATGTTCCAAATGTAGATTTATCTTCGTGTTCTTGTAACAGATCAGCCTAAGTGTTCTGGATGTACTAAGAAGGGCAACTCCTTCCAACCAAGCTGTATCAGTTTTTACGTTACGTTACAGATATACGTATAAGAGATTAGACCAAACTACTCAAGTCTATAAAATAATGGTAGTTGTATTTGAATAATTTATTTTCATGAACGATACGTGTCACCACCAATAAGTTCATGGTTTCACTTGAATATTATTGAATTATTTCATTTGATTGTAATGGTAATTATGTTTTATTTATTTTATCAATTAATTTCATATTGTAAATTCTAATTCATAGGTGATTGTGTAAAATAACTCTTATCGCATACGTAAAAAAAAATATTGCTTCTACGATGATCAGTTAATGGAAACGTGAAGAAAATCAAACACAAAAATAGCACAAAACGAAACAAAGGGCGTCTCTTTGAATACCTTAACTTGGAGGCTATTAATCAAACGCTAAGATGATAGAACATTGCCTAATACGGTAAAGAAGTTAAGTCCTCAAACTTTTAAGTTCCTGTTTAGATTGTTTCACCTTCCAGAAAGAACATGTCAATGTTAAATGGATCAAATGCATAATTTCTTGAGTCAAATGCTCCTTCCACTGAGGATCTCGGTGAGGAATAACAGTCTTTGTTTCCTGTGTGTGGATAGTTTCTTGTACGGAAGCAGAAGAGACCCATCATCTGCAAACAAGGATCTGGGAATAACACCAAATTCGTACATTTCTAAACACTCAGATTTATATCTGAAAGATTTCTAGCTGCAATCATACACCTTTGCAGCAGATTTCTTCGTCATCATTTGGACCATCTTATTTCTAAGGGTTACTTTCTTTAAAAATGTTCTTATAAAAGTTTTCGATTTACCCGTGCTACTCGCCATACTGAATAGGCCTATCAAATGTCATATTGGGTTCCGTGCAAAAGGAAAAAGTTAACAAGTCTCTTTCTAGATCTAACAAGAAAGAAAAATAAAAGAAATAATCTATAACACGTTGTGTGGAGCTGAACAGAACAGATTAAATCACAGCATAAAGCGCCATATTGGATCCCAGTCTAAAGAAAATTAAAGACAAGTCAAGCCTGCATGTAGACCTACCAAGAAAGCTAGAAGAAAACAAATTAATAAGTTCTGAGAGCAAAACTATCAAATGTAACTGGACAAAATCCTTCAGTAAACCAAGACGAAATAATATAGGCTAATTGTCAAGATAGTATAATCCCTTTTTTTAAAGACAGAAACAGTGATTTATGCAAGATTTCCTAGTTATGGGAAGGATCAAGACTGACATTTAGGGAAGTGTACATACTAACATTATACCACGCTTTGTGATGAATTTTCTAATTTGTGTACAGGATGACTTAGAACTAACAAGGGAAGGGTTTGGGTTCGAACAGGATTTTTTTATAAGACTTCGTGTATGTGTTTGTACTCCGATGCTGATAATGCCTGTAAAGCAGTTCAACCGGGTAAGGCCGCGTTTGTCCGCTACAGACCGTTAAAGCTTTGAGCAAGTGGGATACAGCCCGGGCAGCCGCTACAACGGCTATCGCAGTTTCGTTTCGAACAGTTATTTATTACTCAAAATATCTACATGAACACACCTGATAGTTCTGACAAAGACTGCAATACCACAATACCGTGTAACAAATAGTTTAGAAGATATAGGCCAATACTTGTCTTCACAAATGGAAGTGACGTTTTTCTACAAAGTGAATAAAACAAGGGAGAATCACAATAGGCACAAGGACAAAAGACACATCAGAGCAACCTTCAAAGGCACACTCCAAAAATGATACGAATCTCACAAAAAATCTATATTTCAGGGGTGGGGTTCTGACCCCCTCTACGTACGTCCTTATCCGTAACTGTCAGCAAATTCAAGAGTGGAAAATAAAGTGGTATTTGACACCGTGTCCATGGAGTGTGATTTGAAGATTGCTCTGTATGCCTATTTTGATTACCCCTTCGGTTTTACTCACTTTGTGGAAAACCCTCACTCACATTGTGAAGACAAGTACTGGCCTATATCTGCCAAACTATTTGTTACACGGTTTTGTGGCTTTGCAGTCTTTATCAGCACTGCCAGGTACGTCCATGTATACATTCTGAGTAACAAATGCGTGTTCGAACCGAAACTGCGGAAGCCGTTGCAGCGGCTGCCCGGGCTGCCTCCCACTTGCTCAAAGCTTTAACGGCCTGTAGCGGACAAACGCGGCCTTACCCGATTGAACTGCTTTACAGGCATTATCAGCATCGGAGTACAAATACATATACGAAGTCTTATAAAAAAAATTCCTGTTCGAATCCAAACCCTTCCCTTGTAAGTACGTTATTTTCGGGAAATGATTCCTCACAACTGAAACAAGGAAAAAAAGTGCCTTTTATAGGTGAAATTACGCTTTGTTTTTTAGATACAGTGTTTCCAACTTGCAGTAAAAAGTCGAATGTTAAAAAGGCGAAAAAATTGATTAATTCTTAATAAATCAGAAACGAAACATTGAATGAGATTTTGTTTGCGGGACTTTGTTTCTAAGAACATAGTAGATACCGGAATTAGAAACACGATGTCACCGGGTTGTCATTGTTACCAACATAATATAACGTTTAAAATTCTCAAAAGGCAATGTATCATTTTATTGTGATGAACATCGTTTCATTTTATTGGCAAAATTCGTAGTTTGTATAAGATTGCGAAAATCTTTCGTTTCCGAACATGAAAATAGAAATGCCTATGTGCCGTGAAATGCATTTAATTTCCGTCGAAAGTGTTACTAATTAAAGGGAAATCGTGTTGGAGCGTACTCGATTTAAAAATGATTGGTATTCTCCTAGGCTATTTCATCTCGTGTCTTATCCATAGTATGCAACATTGGTGTGTGTGCTTTACGTATGTCATCATGACTAGGGCATGTCAAGTATTCAATAAAACGACGCAGAGCTATTAGAAATTTTTCATCGTTTTAGCAGGTTGGCAAAACTGACAACCCGATGACACCATGTTTCCACTTCCGGTATCCACCATGTTGTTAGAAACAAGTTCCCGCAAACAAAATTTTCATTCAATATATCGTTTCTGATTTATTAAGAATTAATCAATTTTTTCGCCTTTTTAACATTCGACTTTGGGCTCGAAGTTGGAAACGCTGTATCTGAAAAACAAAGCGGAACTGCACCCATGTTTATAGGAACTTTCTTCTTGTTTCGATATCAGGAATCACTTCACGAAAGTAATGTACTTAGTTCTGAATTTTGAATTTATTTTAAGGCCTCTAGGCATCTGAAACTCAGGCCAGGATAAGGTGGAGCAGAGGATGTTCGAAGGTAAACGGCCATGACCTATTTTGTAGGTACCATCCGCGCATTTGCCTGGTATGACTGAGGAAAAAGCATGGAAAAAACTTAGTTCTGAATCACCCTGTATATATAAGAGGTATCTTGTCGAAACTGCAAGCTGTTGAAGGGTGTAAGAGGAATGTACGTAAATTTATTATATGTTGGTCTTTGCGATTCGGTCCGACAATACGCGTCACCGCTATGTTTAAATAATATATAAACTGACGAATATTAAACAGAAGATTATTACGGTAGGTTCAATGAAGATATTGGGGAGGAACAGTTTGGATTTCGAAGACGGAAAGTAACATTGATTACGAACAATGGGCGAGAGATACAGAAAGAAAGGTAAGGAAGGATACGTAAGATTTGTTGACTTGGAAAAGGCATTCGATGAAGTCAACTGGAAAATCTTAATGCAAGTTCTGAAGAATGCAGATGTGTAATAAAAAGATGCGAGACTTAAACGGAATTTGTATGTAAAGCTAAGGGTAAATGTCTAAGAACGAACAGCAATAGGTCGAGGACGTTGTCTCTCGACCACTTTATTTAATATACATCAACAAAAGAGGTTGTAAAGAGATTCTTTGAAAGCAAAGGAGGGGCTACAATCGGTGGAAGAGAAAAATCAAATGCATTAGATTAGCGGATGATATGCTTTTTGTTGAAGAGAATGCGACATCATTTAACAAGATGTTAAGACAGCTGCCGAAAAACTGTGAAGAACATGGAATGAAAATAAAACAAAATGGATGCTAATTGGAACAAATCAAACAATAGCAAACATCAAGATTGGAAGAGAAAAGTGGAGCAGGTCTTTGAGAAGCATTGTAAGTGAGGATATGAAATATGAAAAAGAGATAAAGGCGAGTATAGTCCAGTCAAGTTAGCTCAATTTTTAGATGAAAACTACGGAACAAAGTCTACCACTGTAACTTCATTCATAAATCCAATATGGCGGAAATTAACAAAATGGCGCATTTTCACAGGTCATGTATGTCTGTAAGTTTGTTGCGTCGTAGAGCCTAAACTACTTTAGCGATTTTAACAAATGAGTTGTCATTGGATTTGCCTTGATCCATACTGTGTCTTAGGCTAGACTATATGAAGCTATGAAATAATAAATCCAACATGGCGGAAATCAACAACAAGGCGGATTTCCACCTGCTATATACAGATGCTTATCAGAATAATGGAAACACCTGTAGTTGGCAACACGTCAGATGTATGGGTTGGCAGTGGTGTCGTGGCGACCGCAGCGCCGGACTACTGGTGGTGGTGTGTTAGGTCGGTCTCCATACTACGTCAGGCGTCGTGGAACAGGAGTGTGCAGTGGCTGCAGCAAACGGAGGTAGTGTAAAATGGGAGACCTCTCAGAGTTTCAAAGAGGGCAAATTGTTGGTGCGCGGTTATGTGGAGTGAGTGTGACGGCAGTGGCTAGTGTGTTAGGTGTGTCGCCAGGGACAGTGTCGAAGATGATGACGGCCTACACAACACACGGGAAAACCACATCGGGGAAGCGGAACAGTGGGCGGAAGACAAGCATCAGTGACAGGGCACCCCGGGTATTAAAGCGCATTGTCACGCGGAACCGTCGTGCCACTGCGGCGCAAGTGACGGAGGAACTCAATCAGCACCTCCCCCAACCTGTTTCGACAATCACAGTCCGCCGCGAATTACATGACATGAACTTACGGGGTCGTGTTGCACGGGCCAAACCTCTCATCAGGGACCAGAACGCTTTAGCACGCCGCAAATGGTGCCGCGACCATGCAACTTGGACCGTTGACGACTGGAAACGTGTGGTATGGTCGGATGAGTCACCATTCACCCTATTCCAAACCACGGGCCGTGTTTATGTGTGGAGAACGCCCAAAGAAGCGTATGATCTGCAGTGTCTCCGCCCAACTGTGAAACATGGCGGCGGCACGGTGATGCTGTGGGCCGCAATATCATGGTTTTCATTGGGTCCTGTGGTCACACTTCGCGGACGCATCACTGCCAACGATTATGTCGCAATTTTAGGAGACCACTTGCATCCTATGGTCCGGATGTTGTTCCCGGACAATGACGCCATATTCCAGGATGATAATGCACCCATTCACACAGCTGGAGTTGTTGCAGCGTGGTTTGAGGAACATCGGGATGAAGTTCAACACCTCCCCCGGCCCGCCCAATCACCAGATCTCAACATAATTGAACATCTGTGGTCCATATTGGAAACACGACTCCGGCGACGATTTCCACCTCCATCCTCTCTCACAGAACTGGCCGATGCCCTGCACGAGGAATGGTGTAATATTCCACTTGCTACCATTCACGACCTCTATGCCTCCATCCCACGTCGCATCAAGGCTGTTCTGAAGGCGAAAGGTGGCCCGACACCATATTAATCTGGTAAGTTGCACTTTCGTTCAGGTGTTTCCATTATTCTGATAAGCATCTGTATGTATGTTTGTAAGTTTGTTAACTCGTGAAGCCTAAACTACTTGCGCGATTTTAACAAATGAGGTGCCATTGGCTATCCTCATCCGTACTGTGTCCTAAGATATATGAAGTGATGAAATAATAAATCAATGGAATAATAAATGCTATGAAACATTAGCCCGGACCCGTAAATGCGTTTGTAACATAATACAAAGATTCAAAGTGACTTAACCTGATACATGATCTGGCAACTGTGTAAAGGAGCGCATGAGAATAAAGAGAAGTGAAAATGAGCTCCGGCAGGTGCGCGGTTTTCTGCACGAAGTAATATAAGTAAAATCTTATTCTCTTTATTGTTTTCATGATTAACCAGGTAATTTGTAAGCTATTATTAACTTTAATGTACAGAGAAAGGAAATAATCAGATATAAAATGAATCAAAATAAGGCATTAATTCCATATTTGCCAAATGGTACACATTGTTCCTTCACATTGTTCCTGAAAGCACATATTTTTCATCTAGAAACCTTTATCAGAAATTCTTCTGAAATTAAAATCCGCCATGTTGGATTTATTATTTCATGATTTCATATAACTAAGAACATAGTATGAATCAAGATGAATCCAACGACACCTCATTTGTTAAAATCGCTCAAGTAGTTTAGGCTCTACGAGGTAACAAACTTACAGACATACATAGATAGCATGTGAAAATCCGCCATTTTGTTAATTTCCGCCATGTTTGAGTTATGAATAGCAGTTGTAGGCTTTGTTCCATCGTTTTCAAGACTCATTTTTCATCTAGAAACCGCTGTCAGAAGTTCTGTTGCAGTTTGTTCTAGGTTCACTGCTATTTTTACTGGACTAGTATAGCAATGCCGAAACAGGCAGTCACTAAGAAGAGTCTCTCTTCTGCGAATCAATGAAAAACAAGTTGAGGAAGAGATTAATAAAATTGTTGTATGGAGCAGAAACGTGGACTCTACGAAGGAGTGAAGAAAGAAAATTGGAACTCTTTCAAATGTTGATATGAAGAATGGAAAAATAGCTGAGCACAGAAGATGAGAAATAAAGAATTACTGAAGAGAATAGGCGAGAGAGGAAGAATACTGGAGATTATAAGGAAGAGAAGAAACTGGTTAGGACATTGGCTGCGAAGCGACTGTATACTATGGTTGAAGGAAAGGGAGCAAGAGATAGCAGACAAATGCAACTCTTTGCAGTGTTAAGGAGAATAAATCTCATACCCAGATAAAAAGGGAAGTGTAAGATCGGAATGAATAGAGAGAGAGACCTGCCGCTTTCCGCAGAACACTAATGATGATGTGATAACGCATACCACTCAACATTCTTTAGTTAGAACTCCACGTCCTTTGATGTAGAAGTTATATTCAAAACGATAGACAGAAAGCTTTAAATAATATTAATGTGATTCCCTAATTTCAGCTGATTTGAAAATCCTTGGTAAAGGAATGGTACGCGGAAGGTACTGTAAATGGCTCTGTAATCTAAGGTTTTAAATCGCTATATGTGTAGATTACTTGTGTACCAAGTGTAACGTAGCTAGTCGTGGTACTCTTGGGTGTAAAGGAAGTCTGGTGCAGTTTCTGAGAAAAAGACATCAAACAGGAAAGCGCGAGGACTTGTTACTCACAAGAGAATTGAGTTCCATTGTCGAATTCAACAATCCAGTCGCGTAGACCCATGAGAGAACAGGAAAGTCGGAAGTTCTTTCCTTATTCAATAGCGAAGGAAACATTGAGGAAAAATAGCGAAGAGTAAAATCATCGTCTTGAGATGATTGGGACGAACACACATACATCTTGCTCCCCCTGTTAATACGCCCCCGAGTGAGAAAAAAATATTCTGAAAACTTGAAGAAGAGTAAGAAATTATGTAGAAAAGCTTATTATCGCAGGTGTGAAGCACCGTGCACAGGGATACGAAAACAATTACACCCAGTGATCACATTTCGTTTGATAGAAAGAAACCGTGAAGCTTGCTACAGGCACCTGCACGGTAGTAGGTGGAAATAGCACCAATGTCACCACACGTAAGTCGACATTGCTAAACAACAGGATTTACCACTATACAGCTATGGGACTTTCATAAACACCATAAGCATGAGGCATTCAATAACTTACCGCGAGTTTAGCGTGAGTACATATATTCGATGTCACCAAGCGTCGTGATCAATGTAATAACAGGTGCCATTGATACATAAGCATTTCCACTGGCGTTTATGTCACGTGATAACGACTATCCGCTAGGTCACAGTTGGCGCAGATTGTTCCAAATTGATTCCAAAAACGTATTCACCAAGACAGTACGCCGCAAGTTGAGATCTGGGAGCCGACAATCTACACGGCTCCAATTGTTAATATCTGCAGTGGAAGCCGCAAACATTGAACTGCAGAAGAATATAAATGGGTAGTGGGTTTACATTAGCATCAGTTGAAGTTTCGGGCCTACAGGAGGCTCGGTGACAGTATAAATCCATGAATCTTCCATGTCAACAAGAAACTGTACAGGCCGGTAGTTCCGTGATGGTTTGGAGGGGGCGGGGATTCTATTGGGACAGTATGGCACGTCTATACCTAGATATGTCTAGTGTTGATTAACCTGACCATCTATTCTCTGCCCTTACTGACCATCATCGTTTATGACAGTCATGTTCTTTAGTGATGGACTCTTCCTACACGATAACGCGCAGTTATAGGCCAACGGTCACAGGGGAATAGTTGAAGGAGTATTCCGCACAATTAGAGCAACGCGCTGGCTTCTCAGGTCTCAGGATATGAATCCTGTAAACGATGTCGAACGAGCCTGTGTATGACAGTGACTCCTGCACCAACAATGGCTACCGAACCTGAACCGCTTTCGGAAAGCTCGTCGACTCCGTGACACGACGTGTAACCACTTCTAACCGGGCCAGGTATGTATGTACCCCGTGAAATATTGCCACTGTGTATATAATTTATTTGCATAGCATGCAGCAAGTACAAGTTTAAATGTGCAGCTACGCTTGTTCCATAATTCATCTACTTAATTTTATTATACGTATAGATAATTCAAATTGACTATGTTGTGCATCAGGTGTTTCATATTTCGTCTCGCAAATGCAAAATCTGACAGATTTACTTACATGAACTGATAAGATGATGTTATCTCAATATTATTACTTCCTTTACAACACGGACAGCATAATCATATTTTAAGGACGCTGCATTGTTCTCTTTTTCTTTCATTTCGAATAATACAAGCTAACACAATGTTTTCGGAATTGAATTATTGTTCTCGTTATGCGATCTGCTTGATTTGTTTTCAAATTACGTGTCTTGTTATAATCTTCTTTCCTGTAATAAATTATAAAATCCTTCCTTATTTGGTGCACCACCCGTTCAGATATGTTAAGCACTGCGGTTTGCAATGGCAAAAATAGTTGTAACTACGCTCATCGTCAGTGTACATGCTCTTGTTTTTTATTAAAGGAATTTTACAGAGCGAATTTCGTTTCCTTCTGCATGCAAACATCGGCAGCTACCTTTCACAGTTTGAATGTAACAACTTGCGTTTAACAACACACAGTTCTGAAGGATGAACAATTGCCTTATCCACTCTTGATGTATTTTGGTAACTTGCTGCGAGTGATCATTTTTATTCCCATTAAGGAAGCAACGGCTACTCACATAATAATTGCAAGTCTTACACATACAAGTACATGAAATAAATAGCTTTATATCTCTTGTTGGGATGGAAATGTCACTGTTATAGCCTCACGTGATGCCTGCTTCTTTCCTTTTTACATTCTTTTCTTTAGTTCACAATGAATGGTTTGTGGTGTCCTCAAATCTTGCAACATTAATTTAACTCATTTCCCGACGCCATACAATGATGAAATTTTACACAGCGACGTAACTCGGGTGACAATACAATATTCCATTGTTACTTCTATATATTTATATAGTTTAAAAGCATATTTTTTAAAAAAAACATACGGACTTCTTTATCCTAAAATAAATACTAGCCTGCAACGATCTTGGGTTTGTCTGTTGCAGAACACTTTAGAATTCGGGGCACAAAACGTTGGCTTGAGAAAAATTAGCCGGACATCGAAATAACTCGAAAAAAAGTAATTAAAAAAAACTTTTTAAAGGCATACTTTTCTTAAACAATTAATACTAAAAAGTAAAAAAAAAAATGTTTATGTATGACTAAAAAGAAAAGCATGGGGAGCGCTTTCATATAAGTCACTTTAGAAATTCTTCAATTGGCGCGTCCCATGCTTTTCTTTTTAGTCATGCATAAACAAAATTATTTTTACGTTTTAGTACGACTTGTTTAAGAAAAGTATGTCTTTAAAAAGTTTATTATTTTTTTTATAACTCATTTCATCTTCCAGTTAGAGCGGAGTTACCAAGCGTCCTCGTTTGGAATGACATGCCGTCCTTCTCCATGTGATCCTGTTCTCCCTCCTTTTTTAAATATCTTGAAATGTCCTCCTTTTGTAGAGACAATCTTGCCGAAAGTTATGCTTCTTTTCAAGTACTTTCATTTTACTTAAACTGTGGTAATTTTGTTGATCATAACGTTGGGCTTTACTGCGAGGTCGTAGAGTTGGCGACTACACTGCTAAACCATACCAACAAACTGTAAAAATGTTGTTTCTGTGGATTCTCCTGAAGTAAAACATTCCAGACGTAAACTATTCCCCCATTCGGTTCCCCGGGCGGGAATTACTTGTGGGGTCTCCCAGAATAGGATTAAGAAAGATGTTTGAATATGAAAGTGAAATGCCAACCGCGGTAGTCGTGCGGTCTGAGGCATCAGGCCAGCGTCTCTACGGTTCTGGATTCGAATTCCGGCTGGGGGTGGATGTTTATTGATTTTAAAACTTAACAGCTAATGGTATCGTGAAGGGCCGAAATCTATAATTACTAAAATGGTCCAAAAATACAGTTCACAAAGTTTTTTTTTTTTTTTATGAACATGGAACATACGAACTTGAAAACGGGAGCTCTTCAGACGGTGGTCCGCAAGACTAACAAGGTACATTCGCGAAGTGCTTGACAGATAATGGTTTAATATTGAACAAAATACATCTGCTGGTCCCATTGTGTATTGTTCTAATTTTAGTGGCCCATAGCGGTAATTTTCATAGCTATGAGTCTTTATAAATCAGGGATTTCATCGTCACGGGTGTTACGACCGGACATATTTAAATATAAATACATGCCAGTAATGAAAAATAATTTGAATTATGATGTCACTGTTACAAAGAACCTATCCACATTTATTTTTTCTTCCTATTAGAAATTGTTTTCACGTTTTAATTTCGTTGCAATATATATAAAAAGGAGGCGCAATGCTACCATGAAACTTCACGCACTTATCCATAATCAGCTCAGTGCTGTAAGATCAAAGAACATGATCAAACACGTCTAGAAAAAAACTGCATTCCTCGTTAACTGTAATTTCTTTGATGCTCCTGACAATGATTTTAAAAGAAATGAGACTCAAATTGCTCAACTCCCAACTGCGCGAATAAATCAGTCATGCAGTGTGCTTTTGCCATGTATATCTATGTTCTTAGAATTGATTCATCAGACTTATGTACATGTATAAGTACCACTAGGGGCACCTCAAAGTAATAATATAAACACTGTGCCGCAGGACAGTCCCATAAGCAAATCAAGTCTTCAGGAAGTCAGCAATAACAATGACTTAAGTTGCGGTTCGAAACATCTACTAGTAAAGAGCACGTACTCTGAACACAAAGACACACACAAATGCACATGAATATCTCCGGATCCCAAAACACACAACCAGATCGACCACATGTTAGTAGACAGACGAAGACATATCAACATAATGGATATTACGGCTTACAGAGGAACGGAAGGTGACACTGGCCATCAGTTACTGATCACAAAAGTGAAGCAAAAGTTGTGTATCGCGAACAGAGAAAGCAAAGGATCAAAACAACTAAATTCGAAGTAAAACGATTAGATAATCAGAGCGAACAAATTATAGATCAATAATACTTTACAAATAATGCACAATTATCTCTCCAATTCGATCACTGTCGTTTTCACTTTCGCTCTAACACACTGACTGCAAGAACTGGCAGTTCCTCACGCAGCAGGAGCAACTGAAGTAAAGCCGAAGTTTCGAGAGTTTGGGTCCGAGATCGGTGAAGGGGCAGGAACTATGACCTGACAAGTGATTGGAGCGGAGGAGAGGTTACGATGTTGCATCTTCTCTTCCTTTTTTTTCTTCATCTGTGTGTTGGTCAACGCCGCGCGTAAGTAAACCAATACACCCTTTCGCTCAGCACCTGGCGGTAGACGGTAGAGTACCAGGCAGACTGTAACAGTGTAGCCCACAGTCACATGTGATAAAAACTGATTGTGTGCATGTCAGTTCATTTGTCGTTAAAAAACATAGATGGCTCACGCGCTCGTTTACTACTCATGCTTACTTTTAGCATTATTAGTATATAAAATGGTAAACCAAGTGTAGTATCTAATTAGTATAAATGTTGACATGGGTTTTATAATTAAGAATGTAAAGTAGATGATGTATTTAATCACATGTATAAGGAAATAACGTGTATACTTGCTATTGTTTAATAAACATTATTTGATAGCCCGGACGGGTGTGTAAACCTAGACAGATTGCTAAATATACCTTATATTCTTATGAAAGGTAAACTTTTTCTTATAATATTTTCCTACTCTAAACATTAAGTAAAATTCCTGGTGCAGTGAAAACCCTGCTTGCGCTTCCTTCATCAGTGCAATTTTCTCACATGTTGTTTGGAACATACTGTATGTATGTTTTACGGATTAGGCCATGGATTCCCGTAGCAGTGACATCCCTTAACTGCGGCTTCCTGCTATAGTGCAATCCGGGACAAATTGAGAACATCATAAGTATTTCCTATCACCGTCATCGTGCCAAAACTCAGTGGACTACATTCTTTCGCATCGTAAAGAGTCAACATTGCGTTGCCTAGCAACCGAAGCATACCCGTTACAAGATGAGTACCTGGAATGGCATCTATTGTACACAGACCGTTAAAAAGTTAAATTTGAAGGAAGGTGTATATGACCTGTGACTATACGTCATAATAACTTATGCATAGCAATGACTCCCCCCTTTTGTGTGTTGGTTCTTGTGACTAAGGAATATAGGGGTGTATTCTTTCAAAATTACGAGGTCTATATAGTTTATATTATAAATCAACTTCACCAGAAGTTACCGGCATTTGAGTGTCACTTACGGTCTTGAGATGAAGACACAAAATATATTACCAACATACTGTTGGTCTTTCATGAGAAGGCAGCACAAAGGTATGCGTCATGTTATTAGGAAACAGGCAATTTCGAGAAGGGATGCTAATGAATATTTTTAAAGTCCTTTTTAACCTTCCCGCCCTCCTTCTTAAACGTGTATGTGCTTTCTGGCAACGTTTCTTGGTTACGTTGTAATCATATTCATCATTAACCGAAAAGTATCATTTTCGTGCTTTTGTCACAGATACGCGTGCATTGGGCATACAATGATCATTCTTGTATTTCTAAATTTAGCGAAACGTGGTAAAGTCTACGATTTCTTTTTCTTAGAAACAAACACCTCCACATAACTATATTGTAGAAATACGAGACTTGTATTTCCTATTCAGTTTTACACTGTAAAAAAAATGTCGAATACTTTCCTGATAAAAAGTCGCGCATTCAGGTAACTCACTTATGTATGAACATTTTCAGTGATCTCACTGACGGAAAACTTCGGTATTCCAAGAATATTTAAAGAAACAAATTCTCATAAATTTCTAAAAAAAAAAAGTTTCAATTTTTCTTGGTTACTGGTAAAGACACCGTGGAGAATAATAATCTTAATATTAAGAATTTAATTTTGGAACTTTTTTTTTGTTCTCTCTCTCTCTCTCGCTTGAATTTGAAGGAGCAGCATTGCAATTTCGTGCAACGAATAAAATAGTGGAGACTGTTGTACCTTGAGCATAGTGTACCTTGAAACAGCCTTGTGTTTCTGACTCCCTGTGCTACGTAGCGGCTACTCCGTACAATATCTGTGTCAAGTTTCCCAGGCAGTAACCTCGTGGTTTTGTTGTTTTCAAGTGGTTGTGTGTTAGGTTAATTTAAAAAAATAGATAGTTAAAAGTAATTGTTTTGGGATTTAATAATTGTTTTATAGTTTACAGTAGATGTTTTCTTTCAAATGCAATAGTGACCGTATACTAGATAAGTTTTTCCATGACACAAATGTCCATTCTACATGTAACATGTTCAGTATGTCGTTATGTTAGTGATTTCGTACTGCCTCTTGTACCATGAAACAGACACATATTTTGTACCTTGGAATATGTACCTTCAAGAACTGAAAATAGAACTAAAAAAGAGTGAGGGAACCAAGAAAACATCACGAGAACAAAAACCAACAAATAAACACACATCTACGCGTTTATTAGGACTATTGACGGCTCCTAGAGTGCTTAAAACTATTTTTATCGTGTCTTTGGTTCTTTCATAGTAATCTATCTCCATCAGGATGATTCGTAGGGCCAACGGTGGACAAATCGCGCAACAGTTAGGCCCTCGTTGACCCAGAGTCGGCCCGACGAGTTTTGCTGATAGGGATATGAAAATAGTTCTTTCAAAAGTATCACACACACACACACTTTTGCACTTTACAAATAGAGAACTTAAATTAATGAAATATTTCCCAAAATACTTATTTTTGAGTTATTTTATTGATTTACCCTATTATATGTGCGTGTTTCAAGCTACGAGAGACTGTGTTTCAAGGTACACTAGCCTTTGTACCATAAAACACTTTGCTGGAAATTAAAAAGATTAGGGACCTTCAAAGTTTAAGAGCACAGCCACGGAATTGAATATATATATATATCCCTAAAACTATACTTTGGAAAACGTAAAATGTTTTCCGTGGTACAACAGTTTCCCTTACAGTAGACATATAGGGACGTAGTGCTTCCATCAAATTCTAGAGCTGGTTGCTTTACATTAACCTTAATAATATTGTGAATCCTTAATAACCGTCACAAAAGGAGTCTGAAATAGTCAAGAAATTTCTAAAAATTCTTTGTTTTAATGTGTCGAAGCTGAAAGGTTCGTGATATTTTTTTAGCAACGTTCCATGCAGGTAGTTGACTAACTTTTTCTAGGAAGGTGCTAAAAAAAATAGAGTGTACACCCAGAGAAAAATAAAATAAATAATATGAAACATGCAACAAAGGTGCCCACAATTTTACAAAATCAGTAAAAAAAAACTACATCACCACAAGAGACAAACTATTACAACTAACCATTACTATGTATTTAAGGAGAAAACTTGTTTACAAAAGAAGAAGCAAACTTAAAAGTAAACAGCCATGAATAATAGGAATACAACACGAAATGTATCGAAAAAATCCAAAACCAAAGATAATGTGACGTAACGAAAATATAAACCCATTCACTACTACCAGACTACAACTACCAAAATGAATAGATAAATACAACAACCCAAAAGAAAAAAAAACAGCTAAAAGAAAACAAAAACCCGGTTCAACTGCATGCCCGACTTTACTTACAGTCGTTCGAGGTTCTTCAAATCGCTAAAAACTCCCGGTGCTAATTTTTCAATCTTGTTGAAATGGAGGTATCTGTAAATGGGCACAGAAGAGAGAAATGTTGCGGATTATTACTAATAACATACATAAACATGTCTTTGTACATCTAAAACTTAATTACTCTAATCAACTTACACAGAGAGAATAGTTTAATAATTGCTGTAGTCTTCTTAAACTATATTGAAAGACTTCTATTAATATAAATTTTATGCATTAAAGCCTCTACAATTGATATATTACTTCATTACTGATCAAGTATTTTACAGTGACAGTTTAGTAGCTCATATGTTAACTGAATACTGTACTAGAACTATTCCATAAGGACTTCATCTCGTCTTCTAGGTAACCTTCGTTCTGTACCTGAAAGGACCTCTTACTCATGTGCAAATGCCACGATATGAGTAGAGCAATCAAGCTGAAGAGAGGGATTCTTGGTGGTAAGGATCACCCTATTCTACATAAATTACATCTACGCGATTAATATCAGTTGAGTTCGGTGGCAACAGTACAGCCACTTTGTCGAAAAACGGGGACGCGCCCCTTTTAAGAGGACAAACCAGATTTTTTTTAGTTCCACATATTGGCTGTGAGCTTTCCACGAAGGTGCAAATTCCAAAGCGTGGAATTCTCTATGAAATAAGCAGTTGGGTTCCCTTCTAGTCTTGGGTTGGGTCCGGACCACAGAACAGAATTCGTTAAGGCCCGGGTTTAAATCTCACCGAATACAAATACAGAATAAATTTCATTTTAAAAAAGGGATAAGAGTAACTAAATACAAGAGAAAACGAGAGTTCTTTTGAAACCTGGTACAGACTTAGGCCGACAGTCTACGGGGGAAGGGAGAACACTAAATATTTGGGTAGCCACGGGTCAAAACTCACAATGGTTTCTTTTGAGGTTTTTATATGTTCCTGATAACGCTTTACAGGTAAATCACGATCCCACTGAATAGTCAATTACCATATTTCTATATAAGTTTTCGTAGGTATACGAGTTTGATACCACTCTAAGGATGGAATCTAGGCGAAATGGAAACTAGTTTCTGTTTTGAAACTATGTCTAGATGACTCACTAAGTTTCCAAATATAGAAATTTAATTAGTAATAAGAATATATTAATTGAAATTCAACATTAAACTTAGTATCACTTTGCTCCTCCAATATACACGTACGTAGTATATTGGTCTGGGGTCCAGGAAAATGTTATGACGTGGGTGGCTCCATCTAAGCTGGCTACAGACTTGGATCTAGTACATGTGTAAAACTGACAGACAAATTCAGCTTGAAGTTAGGGGAAAGGAACGAAATTAATCCCATTATGGTCAGTTAAGGACATATCAAAAACGGCGCCGTATACGCCTTCGGCATCTGGTCAAACTGGAAGAAAACTTCGGTCAGGATTGTTTAAATGTTGCAAACTGATTGTAAGGAATATGCATTATAAGGTTCTAGTGAATCACATGTGGACCCCTTGAAGCAAGAAAAGAAGCCCTTAGAAGGTGCTAAGCGTTTACATACAACATACTACTCCAAAAATGATCAGAAATGACGTTGAAACGAGAAGGTGATATCCAATATAGTTTATGAAGACTACAGTTCATTGTCAGATTAAGATTCGTCTATTCTCATCTCTTTTCTATCTCTTACTTACAAGCGTTCTAAAGAAGGCAAATTGGAAAAAGTATCTGGATGAATTCCCCGAAGTTCATTGAAATGCAGATACCTGAAAAGAAGAAACAAATAAGAAAGATAAACTAGTGGAGCCGTATGTAAAATAGGAAGAGCATCACTCCATGGAGATAAAGAAGCTGCTTTGTTTTTCTACGTTGTTCTAACTATGCGTGTCTGTGGACAAACAATTTGTTTTGTTTGTTTTGGTAGCGCAAAAGGAAGCAACAAAACACACAATAAGTAGATGAAATAATATTTGCATGCTATAGATAACTGGTCAACTAAGAAATTAATCACACCAGAACATCAAGACTGTTAGCTTCTTCATCTTTTCGCAATTATTTATTCTTCGTCCAAAAACGATTTTGATCTAATAATTAATCACAATGCTAATGATTTAGTGGCGACTCGTGGTCTAAGAAACAAGTGAAGTGCTACCAGAACACACACCAGTATAACTCCCGTTCATTAACCATTATCCTGGATTTTCACGCTTAGCTGTGTTACCCATAAAACCACGTTTCAATCTTGCACTGTGTTGAGCTTCTTCCTTAATTAGTTTTAAGTATTTCGAGCCTTCATTGACTGTGTCACCAGGATTTCCTTGGCTTGCACTGGCGATATTCATATTGTTTCTTAAACACATTTAAGGCTGGAAAACGCCAGATTATAGATTGTGCCGGACTATAGAAATTGAACTGTAATGATTTCTTCTCTCTGATACGGTTCTGTTTGGAGCGTCAGTTCTTGTTATGTGCATCACCGCTTTGGTTAACGGTTAAGAGCTCTCCTCGCTCCAACCCCTACATTTTAACGCTTTCCAAAATATTTTAAAAGCTAATAGAACTATTAAGAATGTAAACACATAGCGCACTAGAGCTCACAAATTACTATGAAATACAATGGACAGCGATCTCAAGATCTTGTCCATTGATGAGCGATACGTATTCAAAGATTATGACGTCATTATTTAATTGAAGCCTCAGCATTCATCAATCGAAAAGATTTCCAGATCGCTCTCCATTGTATTTCATGGTAATTTGTAAGTTATAGTGCGCTATGCACTTACTTTTTTTGATAGTACTCAGATTTTGAAATATTTTGAAAAGTGTTTAAAAAAATGTGGGGGTTGGAGCGAGGAGACCTCTTAAGGAGGAAAGGTTGCATTTCAGAACAGACCTCTATATATTATTCCAGCTTCGACAGGAACTCAGTGGTTTATCCAATATTTGAAAGTCAGACGGGCTATAATTAAAATAAAATTAAGAAGCGAATCAAGCTTTCTGCAGCTGCTTCTTCGAAGAAGTTTTAAAATCCCATCTAGGGGCAGAAATTGTGATGGCGTTGGTGGGTGTTAATTAATCACTACAGATACTAATCTCACAAGTCAGACTGCTATGTGTAGTTTAAGTACTTATGTCAACACACCAACTGCCCTTCTCTTGATCCGTGTCCTCGATGACTGTAACCCAGTGATTCTCAAAGGGTGTTCCGCAAAATATTGTGACTGTGCCGTGAGAAAAATTACAAATATTTTTTTTATTAAAATGGTAAAATATGAAGAAATATAAATAGCCTCTATATTAACAACGTTATTTATTAATACAGGAGAAATAAGCACATTGTAACACGCGCTATAATAGCTGAATAATTCAGAGAGAAAAGAACGCTTGTTTATTAGCGCACTGACGCCACCTGTTGTCAGAGTGTGCCGCAATATCAGTGCTCACGATGAAACAATATATCACGAGATAAAAAAAATTGAAAATCACTGCTTTTACTGCATCGGTTAGTGGCAGTGATGTACCAACAAGTCCAACAGGGTGTGTATCTTCACAATGAATCTTTCCTTCTTTACCACACAAGGAAATTTTT
>JAGDQP010023201.1:17401-29468 GCA_022664845.1 Lepisma saccharinum
TGTCCACGATTTTGTAGAATATCTCGGTCCGTGGATCAACGTTTTGTTTCATAAACTTTGAAGACAGAACTAGTTAAATGCTGAATGGTATCACGTAAATATTGTAATCTCATTGGTAACTAAGGAACTAACAAGGGAGATCAGCGCAGGAATCAAAACATGTTAAAAGTTGTACCTAACTTTTGCTGTCTTTCCGTGATGTCAAGTCCATGAGTGTTGATCTGATACGAATGGAATAGGAAAGAAGGAAGAGTGTACCAAACTTCATTCCACAAAAAGCAGGAAAATATTTATGGAGTTCGTAGATAGACACAAAAGTTTTACTGATTTTTTGAACTGATGCTGTCGCCAACTTTGGAAGTTTAGAATATATTGGAAATAGTAAAAAAACGTTACTTATTATAGCGATTGCCCTCTTTGCTCTTGTCTCTTATAATGCTCATGAACATGAAATTATCACACTTAGAAATCAGTTACACTTCAAAATTTTGCAAAACCGCTTCCTCTTCCACCTTATACACTTTATTTCTCCCGTAAATTTTCCATAAAACCTTGATAAACACTCAAAATAATATTTCCTCTTTCTCTTCTTTAGCACACTGGAACAATATTTACTTTTACACTGTACCCAATCAGTAAACTTAACTATTCTGTTTGGTATTCAATAGTGTACTGATCCATAGCATTCTTTAAGGAAACAAATGGGGTAATAGTTGAGGACGTGCACTCGCTGAAAATAACGGTTTTCCATTATGTACACTCTTCCACGCACTTTAGATAAAAAATATGTTATTTCATGCCTTTCCCACATCTTGTATCAAATTCGTCCATATCGATAACTCAATTCAAAGGAACCTCCAATGGCTCTTCAAGTACGCAAACCCTGCTAGTCCATAGCAAATGTGGTCAATATTCGTTCTATTGATCGAGGTTTAATCCTACAGTTTCGCAGATCGATGAAAACTCTTGTTTAATCCTAGATTAATCCGGGATATAGCTTGGTGCAAAAATACACATGAATTTGGACTACTCTTTGCTTGATCTTGATGTATGGATCAAAAGGGTTTTATGCAAACCGGATATTCAACATAAATATCGATCTTCAGACAATAAGTTATATCAATCAAGGTGCTTACCTTAGTCAAGGTACAGCGTGTCAAACACGATATATCCAATCGCAATCTCTTTCGATCATAGAAATGAGGAATGGTATGGCGGGAGAGAAGCCACTACGTGCAAGAGACATTTTACATCACTTTTGCAGTGAACCTAAGAACGTAGGAGAATCGTACGTAGCACACGTTGTGCAGTGACATTTTTCATTTGTGAAGTATAACCAAACTATTGTATTGAAAAAGGTATTTTACTCAGTTGCTGAATTTAAATTTTAATGAAACGTTAGCAAGGGTTCGCAACCCTGCGGGACCATAAATGTATACGTATTTCATACATACATCGAAGCTTACGAAAAACTTCACGATAAAGAATTAGAAGACTTCTACAACATTTCTTACAATTAAACCATAGTATACAGTTTAGTCTTTAAATAAGGAATTCATGTGATCGAGAAAATTTCATAAAAACGAAATAGAATAGCATATTGGGTACGTCTGGACGTTTTCAATTGGAGTGTTTAAATGAAGTATAGTTTCCATGGCAATATTCTTTACATAGCTACTAGCTTTGAGTTTCCATCAACCTTGATTATTCAGAAATCTAATTTTCCACACGTTTACCTATTTGCATTCAATGTATAAGTTGGCTACAACCGTATGCGTTACAGCGCTTTTGTGGGAAGCCAACGAAACACGAAATTAGTGGAAATTCATGAAATGACAAAATGATCGTGGTGGGAGGAAGAGGAGAACTGGACTACAGTGTAATGGCGATCACTTGTTGAAAGGTTTGTTGCTTCAGGTTATATGATGAACTGCAATTTACGCAAAAGCATTGCTCCAAGCTAGACAGGGGCGGCATAGCAATAGGCATTTGCAAGTTTATTTAGCTCATTAGTAACAATTTAAATAGGTATCTGTACATAACACAAGTGTGTATTTAGTTAGTTACTTCCATTGGTTATTTATTTATTCATTCAGTTCACCTCTTTCAAGTTCGATTTGCCAAGTTTGATATTTAAAAATAAAGTACGATTTGAAGGATCCATATAGGTTTCCTTGTTACGGTAGGTCTATATTATGCATTGTCAATTTTTATCAGTTTTTAACAGCCTGTACAATTTGCCCTTTTCAGATATTTAACCCTGAAATTCAAGATTACCGTACATGTTTGAACTTTGGAGCATAATACATGTATTACCCAAACCATTCGAAATGCTTATTTTTGCACGTCGTGGCGATGAAAAACTAACGAAGTGGTCGGTGAACCGCCCTTTGGGATTTCATGTGAAATGAACTCTAAATATTCTTTTTAATGATCTGAACTTTCAGTTATCTTGAAGATGAAAACAAAACAACATAGAATTACAAAAAAAAAAAAAATGTATGAAGTGATCTATCAGAAATTTACCCAGTTACGTTAGAACTTTAAATTATCACTTCAACGAGATAATATTATACGCATAAATAAAACTGAGAACGATCTCACAATTATACCGTCTAATTAGCGAAATATTTTATATAATTCACGAACGATTCTAAGCATTCTGTCAGAATTAAGGTCAACGTTTCTATTTATCCAGTCCACGAAGACTTACGTTACTTTGGAAAATATTTCGAATTATTATCATGAGTGTGGAAGTGTTGATCTTACTACTGACTACTTCATGAATTGCGCAGATTTTAATTTATCTGCTATTAAAATTACCGATGTATTATGTACTATTAAAAGTTTCAACCAAGATCTGCGGGGTGGTTTGATTGTAATACTTTCCTTTATAATAAAGCATTAACAACATTATTTTCCCATTATTTTGTATCCCTATTTAATTAGAGTATTAAATTACAATACCTCTCATTGCAGCACTTACCCAAATATCTACGACAAATAGTAAACAACATACCAGCTGTAAGTGTTGTCCCAAAGATATTTGAACAAAATGCGTACAAATATAATTATCCTATTTAAACTAATGTGGTTGTATGCAAGGAAGTTGACGCAATAAGATGTGATTAAATTAAACTTTAAATAGAGTTTGATAAGTCGTCTGGATTTATATACTGGCTGCGCTCGTAGATAAAGTATAGACTCAAATATGAAGGAACAGTTACTCCCTTACGTAACGCAGCAATTCGCAAACTCTCGAATCTAGATCCTTAATGCTCATAATTTTCACAATGATCTTGTCTCGAATCTGGTTTCGGATGTGCTTTGGAATGCCAATGAGATGCCACTCAATTTATATAATGGTTAGCATATTTCACAAGAATAACAACATATTCTTTACAATATAAATAATCATCTAACAGAAATGAACACGTGAGTCAAAGACCTAGGAGTATACATTGATAGTAAATTATACTTTGTGAGTTATCTTCACATTACTGTCCAGAAAGCGTGCAGAAATCAGGAGAAAATAAAATTGAACTCTCGTAATTTTAACAACGTTCAGATCCGTAAGAAGCTACTAAATTGCGCGCTAGTTCGAAACAATAGCGTAATATGGAAGGAAGGAAGGAAGAAAGAAAGAGAGGTGGATATGCAACTGAAACAGTTGGGGCAGTAATACGTTGTCAAAGATTATAACGTCATTATTTAATTAACAACGTATCACTCATCAATGGACAAGATCTCGAGATCGCTGTCCATTGCATTTCATAGTAATTTGTAATTACTAGAGATGTATCTTCTTAAAATTTTGATAATGCTATTAGATTTTGAAATATTTTGAAAAACGTTAAAAAAAAAGTTGGGGGCGGGAGTAGCGACGGGGATGCGTCGTTGGACCAACACTTCGTACGACCAACAGCCTCTCAAGCAGCAAGAACCGGCGTACGACCAACACCCCAGGGCAAAAATCTGTGTTGGTCGAACGCCGTGTTGGTCCAACGCCGGTACTTCGAAGTGTTGGTCTCATGCCGGTGTTGGTCCAACGCAGTGTTGGTTCTACGCAGGTGCTCAAAAAAATAATTTAAGATCATATTTTTTATTATATTTTTAGGTTTTATATATCTGGGGCGTTGTCAATTTTATTGTTGGTCCAACGCCGTGTTGGTTCAACGCCGTGTTGGTTCAACGCCGTGTTGGTTCAACGCCGTGTTGGTCCAACGCCGTGTTGGTCCAACGCCGTGTTGGTCCAACGCCGTGTTGGTTCAACGCCGTGTTGGTCCAACGCCGTGTTGGTTCAACGCGGTGTTGGTCAAACGCCGTGTTGGTCCAACGCATGTAACCCTTGAAGCTAGTTTTTTACATAAATTATTATTACATAATTATTTCAATATTATCAAGATTTGTGTTTTACCGTGTTGATCGTATGCCGGTTATTACTGTTGGTCGAACGCCGTGTTGGTTCAACGCCGTGTTGGTCCTACGCCGTGATGGTTTCGTGTTGGTTCAACGCCGCGTTGGTCCAACGCCGTGTTGGTCCAACGCATGTAACCCGTAGCGACGAGTCTTAAGTATGAATGCACGCCTATTCAGCGGTGTACTAAATTGGTTCATGAAGTTCCAACCAAAATATAAATTTTTCTGACTAATATTGAACTTTGCGCAAAGAACTAATAACTTGGTTTCAACGGTATTTGATGATTGTTCCACACCCTCCGTACTTAACGTTTTTCATAACAATATTTATAAGAAACTTCTTATTTTCTTTATCTAAGCATATTTCAACTTTTAAGTCATTTGTTGTGAGCATTAGAAAACGGAAATAATTTTCTTAAGTGATTTTATTCATTCTGTGTGGTTTATCGGGCTATCTTTATACACTTCTACCAAAAAGTAGTTGGTCAGTGTGTGACGGTAGGTGATCGTACATGATTTAAAATTGTGATAAACGCTATAAGGACAAAGGAGGAGCTTCCAAAAAAAAAATTGAAAACCTCAATAATAGTACCGGTTTATAAAAAAGGCCATAAATCGGACTGTAATAATTACCGCGGAATCTAGTTACTTTCAACCTGTTACAAGGTATTAAGTAATATTCTGTTAACGATGTAGATCACACCCGCCATCTTGGCACGCACTTTCCGTTGATTTACATGGGAACTGTTTTACTTATTTTATGCCTGTCAGAATATTCAAGTTCCGCTTTCACGAATTTGTCTTGGTGGTTCTTTTGACTCTTGTATTGTTTTGGTTTGCGAGATTTCTTCAAATATATAAGCATAATGTATTATTCATAGTTTGCTATATAAACCACAATATGTCAAGGGGAAATTACGCTGTTCGTGTATAAAATATTGCATTTCTACAAAATAGCAAGAGTCCAAGATAACATGAGAAACTAGACGAAAACAGAAGTTAAAAGATACGCTCCTGGAAGATATAAGACGAGTAAAACAATTCCCACATGTAAACCAATGGAAAGTGCGTACCAAGATGGCGGGGATGATCTACACCGTTAACACGCCTAAGTGTGTACGTAGATGAAATAATTGGAGATTATCAATGTGGGGCAGATTTTCGCCTTGAGACAAATTTTGGAGAAGAAATGGGAATACAATGGGACGGTTCACCAGCTATTCATTGATTTTAAGAAAGCATATGATTCTATCAAAAGGGAAAAGTTATACAGTATCCTGATACGATTTGGAATTCCGAAAAAAAAAATGGTTCAACTAGTGATGTGTCTCAGCGACCCCAGAAGCAGAGTACGGATATGTCAGTTTCAAGATTCGCAACGGATTGAAACAGAGCGATGTCTTGTCACCACTATTGTTCAACTTTGCGTCAGAATATGCGATTTTAAAAATTAAAGGGGACAAAAATGGACTATCATTGAATGTTTTGAATCAATTGTTCGTATACACGGATGATGTAGATTTAATATGGGACGATATAGATGCACTACAAGGCAACACCGATGTCTTAGTAGAAGCGTGCGATGAGATAGGTCTACAGGTAAACATAGATAAAACAAAATGCATGATAACAAGCCGAAACACAGAGAATAACGGAAATAGGTACATGACAATTAAGAATGAAAACATAAAGTAAAAAATAAATACCTGGAAGCATACGTAACAAGCAAAACCGAGGTAACAGAAGAAATAAAAAATTCATTTATTATCGGGGAACGCATGTTTCTATTCAGTCCAAAAACTTCTAACATCGCGATTAATATCAGCGAAATTGAAATTGAAAATATACAGAATGATTATTCTGCCGGTAATACTTTACGGTTGCGAAAGTTGGAGTACGACTCTAGCAGATGAACATAAATTACGAGTGTTTGAAAATAAGGTTTTGAGATAGATATACGGGTCAAAACGGGACGAGATGACTAAAGAGTGGAGGAGACTGCATAATGAAGAACTCCACGGACTGTACGATTCACCAGATGTTGTAAAAATAATGAAATCGCGACGACTAAGGTAGGCAGGCCATGTAGCTCGGATGGGGGAAAAACGAAGATTATATTTTATCCTGGTTGGAAGGCCGGATGGAAGGAGACCATTGGGAAGACGGAGACGACGTTGGGAGGACAATATTAGGAATATTAGAAGGGATCTTCGAGAACTAGGTGTTTGTGATGAAAACTGGCTTGATCTTGCCCAGGATAGATCCCGATGGCGAACATTTGCTACTACAGCGATGAACTTGCGAGTTCCGTAAGCCATAAAGTAACATAATTTAAATCATTCTATATTGTCCTCGGTGCCAATGAGGAACATTTTCGTTAAGTACTTTTCAGATTCTTCCGGAAGACATCTTCAGACGAACAAATACAATTGTAAAGAAATATGTTTTTCTTTATGGATGTTACTCCAGGACCCCCTGAGATTCTTTAATGGACCACTTAGGGGTCCCTGGACCCCAGGTCTAGAGAGTGTTTTCTGGCTTTTTGGAAATAGGCGTCTCGTTCTTATGAGTCTTGTTAGTTGTTGCTTCCTCTTCAGGGAGTTCAACGCGAGATTCCAGGCGCATTGGACCATATCCTTCGTTGCCTCCGAACCGAACTTGGTCTTGCCCTCTTCCAAGGTAAATACTCGCTCCTCTTTCAACTTAGATACTAACCGTCAGTGGTTGGTGACCTCCTTGTTGATACTCAATTCCGCTGCAAAATATATTTGGTTTCGTACAATATATAAACCCACAGTTTGTAGTAATACCAGTGGTAAAAAGATTCCAAATTTTCCCAATTATTTCAGGAAAACTAAAACCTTCAGTTCGCTGCCCCTGCGTACCATTATTGGCGATTAACCCAAAGCATGTGAAACAAAAGTCAAGTAGTACAATTACAAGTCGATTGTATAGCAAAAAAAAAAATGCCCCCTTTTTGTAACTTTACCCTCCTAACATACTCATCAATAAAATAATTTATATGTGTACGTACTTCCGCAATAATAACCATTCAGTCTATATTTATAGGTACCTGCCTTCTCAGACTCACTGGTAAATTTGAAGGACTGTTACAATATAATGAACAATATATAGCAATACTAACATAACAATGCTCCCTTCGACCATCAATTAGATAGATTCTTTACATCGTATCAACCGCTGAAAAACACTCAATCAGTACAAATAAAAATTACATAGCTCGCTTACATTTAAAGACTGAGAAACGAAACTATACCGTTTTAAAGCTCTTAAAATGATCTATAACTTTAACTTTACACATTGTAATAATGTTAAGAGTCTTGGTTCACACTGTTTCGATCCAATGGACATGCATGGGTGTGGCGGCTACCCAGGGAACACCTTCTACTGGAGTGCACAATGCCCATCAGGAAATTTAGTGGTGGTGGCGTTATGGTGTGGGGATGTTTTATGTACTAAAGTTTAAAACCAGTGGTAGATCTTCGTGGTAGTATGGACACCGAATCGAAGTGTAAAATTCTAGACAATGGATTGCTTCCAACCCTGTCTCATGTTGCTGCTGTTACTATGTAGTGGTATGAAGAGAACAATGTTCAACGCTTTGATTGCCTTGCCCAGAATCCCGACCTCAATCTCAGATTTCGTTTGGGACACGTTGTAATCGGTATGTGAGGTCTCGGGAGATGCGGCTAACTTCCATTACCGACTGTCCAAGATTTTGCAATAGGAATGACGGGTCATTTCAGAAAACGTCCTCCACAACCTAGTTGAGAATATGGCGCGAAGGATGGCTGCTGTTATATTAGCAAGAACCTCAGTCACCAGGTTTTGATAAAGCAAGAACCTCAGTTAAACATTTCAGGTTAACGTGTTCAATTCCTTTTCAGTAGATAGTGCACATCATTTTCAGGTTAGGGAACATATTTTGGCATTATTGGGCTGTTTTGTCCTACACAAAATTATATTAGAAGAAGGAGATGTACGGCACTTCTTGCCGAAATTCGAGGATTTTGGTGGTCCTGCATATAACTCCTTCGATTTACAAAATGCCAATTTCAGGTTTGTACTGACAACTTAGGAGGTTCTGCCCGGCCTTTCTGGTGGTTTGCTTTAATCTGATTGATTGATGAATGAACATTTTGACTTTTCAGATTGCGGATTTGCTCAAATGCGACGTACTTTCACACAAAAACGTTTTTTTGACCAAAGCTGTTTTGTTGTGCCAGTTAACGACCAGTCATATTTTCGTTTCATTCGTTTATTTAAAAGTCGATCACGAAATAGATTAAAATTGTTATTTCTTAGGAAACTGTTCCTCACCCAACTCACTGGGATTATGGATGAGAAGTGACAATTCCATTTACAAGTTTAGAAAAGACGTCATAGTCTAAGAACACAAATATTACAGCTAATAAACGCAAGTTGAAGCAATTAGGACTAAATTTACGGTACACCATACTACCTAATAAGGAAAAAATCTCAAGATGATATTTTCACACATTCTTCGCCAAAGAAGTGGTCAGAAAGGAACTCCACCCGAAAAGAACTTCGTATGAAGTTTAAACGACATTTTACAGCAGTACAGCAGACAAAGAAAACCCATTTTCCTTTTTCTCTTCTTCCAAACTGCTATACAAGCGAAACTCGGGCAGGAATTGGGAGCGGTGACAAGCAGTCTCGTCGTGGACGAAAGTCATAGAAAGGCAGAGCGCGTTTCGAGGTCCCGCATCTTTTGGGATTCTTTGTCGCGAAGATCTTTTCTCATTCTCTCTTGCCTCTCTCTCTCTTTCCTCTTTCTTTCTCTCTCTCTCTCTCTCTCTCTCTCTCTCTCTCTCTCTCTCAGGGATCTCACAACTTTCGGCAGGCGGGAAAGATCAATAACTAAACCCACCAACAGCCAACCAAGTTCACTCTTTCGGTTTGTATAAACTCTTTGCAAGAATTACATATTGTCAAATAACTACATTCCAGAACGAGAAAACTCTTGCTTTGCACTTCCATCATGTGACAGTTGAAAATCTATGACAACTTAATACAATATCATGAACTTGTTAATTAAATAAGCGAGGCGGAGCCCAATCGGAAATGGAGCATATGGGCTGCCGCGAGGTTTCAACACTGATCGTTAGGTTAGTTGTCCACATTAGTTACCATGGGGGAAATAGGACCCCCCCCTCCTCAATCCAAGTGAGTTCCTTGTTCCTCAGTTAAAAGTTGTCTATTAGCAGATGAACACATTATCTACGCAGCCTTGAACTCTTCTCGCCGTGACCTTTTCAGCGACACCTCAAACCACCTTCGTAGCCCCAGTAATTCCTGCGTTGAAAATTATCGGCAGACGGACACAGTGGTGATATAAGGATACCTTTGGTTATGCTGACTGTTGTAATAAACAACATTTACAGTAACAAGTGCTTATCAACACACAGCACACCTAACAGGGTACACAACGATTAAAAAAAAATTGAAGCTTTTTTTATCTCAAAATTCAAGAGTTAAAATTCATTCATTAACTTTAAGAAACAATGTTGATTATAGTTTTGAAAAGATTTGTAATTCTTTGTGGAGGCAAATTCACGCACCACCGACGTCAGGGTATTGGCCCGACTGTTCAACTATTTTCGACCATCTACAGCAGGGGTCTCCAAACTTTTTAGCCTACGGCCACATTGATTTCCCCACTAAGTCCCAAGGGCCAAGACCTAACCTAACCTAACCCTATGTCAGTGAAGTGTGTAGAATTTCAAAATGCGTAAATATAAAAATCTAACCTGACTTTCCTAACCTAACCTAGCCCTATGTCATTGAAGTGTGTAGAATTTCAAAATGCGTAAGTAGTACGACGTAAAGTAGATTGTTTGCGAAAATTTCAAGTCGAAAAAGCAATGAAAAGTGATATGTAGAGCGATTTCCACGGTAGAAGTGGTCGCGTGCAAATAGTGAAGAAAAACCGGTAAAATGCGTTTGTGGTCGTAGTGCCTTAAGCTGAGAGGTATGGGCGAGAAAAAGAACAAATGTTGCCAGTTTCAACATTCTAGCATTAAATTATGCCTGACGCCCAGTCGTACAATCTGTACACGCAAAATAAACTATGGCGGGCCGGATACCGTGCATGTCCGGCCCGCGAGACCCATGATCTACAGCAAATAGAGAAAGTGAGAAGAACAGTATTGCATGAACTGACGGAGCAGCACAAACAGCAGCAGGAGATATATGTAATAATCTGTTGGTTCATGAGAAATCGTGATATGTGAGAGAAGTGCATTCTGTACGATAATCGCAAGCGAAATACGCAGTAATTAGACGATAGAGAACCCCCCAAAACAAAAAAATGACGCCGCAAAGGGTTTTGTTGTTCGCGTGGTCGGCAGCATTGGGTGCTGTCTATTTAATTACAAAAATGTCTTCCCTTTCGGGGAAACCATTACCGCTGTCACGTACTATACAGATATTGACGAAATCCATCGACAATTGCGTTAAGAAGCATCTGCTGTTAGTCACTAAAAGAGGTCCTTTGCTCCTGGCAGACAATGCGAAACTCCGTGGAAAAACTGACAAAATAGAAGCCGAGTGGAGCTATGAAATACTCCCGCACACTACACATTTCACGGATTTAACGTCAATCGAGTGCCATATGTTTATATTCATTTCACGGACTTAGCACCAATCGAGTGCCATATGTTTATATTCATTTCACGGACTTAGCACCGATCGAGTGCCATATGTTTATATTCATTTCACGGACTTAGCACCGATCGAGTGCCATATGCTTAGATTCATTTCACGGACTTAGCAACAATAGCGCCATATGTTTATATTCATTTCACGGACTTAGATAATATAAACATACAGTACTCGATTGGTACTGTCACTTCCTGAGAGAGATGGGTATCAAAAACAGAAATAGTACAGAAAGTGTCTTCCGGGTCTTCATTGTTCCACGCTCCTTCAGGGACCGGAACTAATGTAACTAAGAAAGTATAATATATTTTCATAAAGTACAATAAAAGAATACCTAGGTGAGTACTATATCTTAAGTGTACCTTGGTACATGCTCTGGTTACATGTTTTGTGCCTAGCTATTACAAACGTTGCTTAAAAAGAAAGGTTACAATAAACGGAAATTCCATACGTAAAAGAACCCAAATGATTCGCTATTGCAAAAAGGCAAAAATACACTATCACATGAACTTTTTCATGAAAATGAACCAAAATACTTTTACGAGAAATTAAATTTCCCAATAAATGTTAGAAATTATAACAAGTATCGATTTCTCATTCCTAGCCGCCACAATCTTGTATCATCACAGTAAATACGCTATACACATTAAAGACATTATCTGATGCTGCGAAATATGCATCCTTACTTTTTGTTTACTGTATGGGGAGTGTAACTTCAAGATAGATGCATCGTTGTACATATAAACAGTTTGTTGGTAATTGATATCTAACTTATAGGGACACCATCACCACCGCTACTACTACTACTAATCAAACATAAGATTTGCTTTTGAACAATATTCATTAAATCCTAGTACTTATATAGGTAAAATATGTTGTAACTCAATCGAAATTTGAATTAAAAAATAATTAACTTACGATTGCTGGTTTGCAACAATCAGCATTT
>JAGDQP010023202.1:7744-29465 GCA_022664845.1 Lepisma saccharinum
ATATAGATATATATTCAATATTTATCGAGAAAACTAACGGATATAGACAGGCGTGTTTTCTGTAGCTCAGTTAATTAGCATTTAGGCTATCACGGAGACGACGAAGATTCCCGCGTCCGCCGTCTACTTTTATTCTTTTCCAGGCTACAGAAACTGCTTATTAATACCCTCTGACTTGCAGGAACTCGTTATATGATATCTTTTACACATTTAAAATGCACAGAAGTAATCAAAACTTTACTAATTTAAGATGTGCAGGAAGTGCATTTTAAATATAAAAGAAAAAGATTTTACAGTGTAGAAAATGGAGGAAAATAGAGAAAATTATAGAGGGAAAATTCTAGGAGAAGAATAAGAAGTCTTCGCGTTCGCAACATTCTGTATCTGTTAAAAAATAAGTTTAATTAATTTCACTTGAGGAAAAAAGCTAAGTTTGTATGCGTATTCTACGTTCTTAAGTATCCCTCACTGTGTGGTGTAATACGAGATCACAATAATTAAATGCTGAAAACTCAATTTCTTGTGGCGGACGCGTGAGAGGCGCCCGCCCCTCCCCACACTTCCCCCGTACACAAATGCTAATTAGACATTATCTTATGTTTCTGTTATAAGTTTGTAAACTTTACAAAGAATAACTCATTCGTATTTTCCTAACGAAAGTCAGGATTTTGTTTAATATCAGATACAATTTATAATTAAAAAAAAAAATAAGAAAGAGAGAGAGAGAATGAAAAATGGATTTACTAGTAAAACGGTTTAGCAATGAATTATGCTCATATTGGTTATAATAAAGAACTTAATTAGTAAAATCTTTATCTCGCCCTAGAGTACAAAATTCATCAAAGGAGGTTGTGTAAAGAGAATTCAATTTGCGACTACCACCACAGGATTGGTGTGTTACACGTTTGTGCTAAATCTTGTGATTTTATGTCAATTTAGTGATGAGCTATAGCTGAATATTATTGGCAACAATAGTTTGATTTCAACAATGGTTAACAATGAAATCGAAAATCTGATATGCGGATGTACTTCGTTTTCCCATGTTCTTTCTTCCCTACTTTGGATATCGAGAAATGAATCCAATTCTTGTTTTTGTATCTGCATTTGGCTGTGAGTTATTGAGGGTCATTGTTGTACAACAATACACTTGTGCTAACAATGAATAGTTGATCAAATGAAGTTGTCGAGGTTCTGTAATCCTTGGTTTCTAATCTTGCATATTTGTGCTGATTTGTGTATTTGTAGTAGTTGTTGGTCGTAAGATATATATGTAAGCATTGTTGTCAACAAAACCTTTGGTTTAACAATGAATGATAAGTCATATCGAAAATATAGAATGCTCATGTCCCGAGGATTGGTGTGATACACGTTTGTGCTAAATCTTGTTATTTTATGTCAATTTAGTGATGAGTTATAGATAAGTATTGTTGGCAACAATAGCTTGATTTCAACAAGGGTTAACAATGAAATCGAAAATCTGATATGCGGATGTACTTCGTTTTTCCATGTTCTTTCTTCCCTATTTTGGATATCGTGAAAGGAGTTCATTCTTGGTCTATATCGATTTTTAAAATTTTAAAAAAAATCCCATTAAAGAGATAGGGCGATTGGAGCGCCATCTAGCTTTCGAGATTCACATTAAATCAGCCTTTAGATCAACCTTAATAGGACTAAATGTTCTGCATAAGTACTAGCTGATAAGTCCACCCGTTGGTGCGGAATCAGAAAATTGCTACGTGTCCTCTGGAATATGACTACTATATGCTGAGACCGGACGTAACCGTCTTCTTCCCTCTTTTTGAAAACTCTGGTTCACGGCACACGAAATTTTTTAAAACAGCGACGCACTATCGCTCAAGTTGAATCTACGCCCCATGCTGTTACCCAATCACGATACGTTTCTACCATTGTATGTCTCAGTTTGAATTCATACAACAAAATTACCCTGAGGTCACGTAGTTCCAACATGTTTCACAGAACATATCCCTTTAACACTTAAACCTACACTTCATACTGTGTGAAGGTTGTCTGATACTGTTATCTTTAACGGGTATTAGTTACGGTTCCAATGTTCTCAATACGTTGTGTCAAGAGGGGTGGTTGAATGTGGACATTGTGCATTTTGACCAAGTATTTCAGAAGACCTTGGTACATTACAGGTATACAGGTAAGATCAACCGGAAATTTAGATTATAATGAGGGCTGGATAATTTACTGTTGTGTAATTTTCAAATTTTGGGACATATTTCAAGGTCTCTAGTGGACTGGACACGAAATATTTATACAGATGAGAATTATATCAATGTAGCAGGCTAAAAATTGCTAATGTTTATTCCCTTGCACAAGAAAGGAAGCATTACGGATATGCAGAATTATCGTCCCATTTCTGTTTTATGAATATTTTCTAAAATATTTGAATACACAATATTGGCACGTTTAAATAACTTTCTATATACACACAAGTTGATTTCCCTCTGCCAATATGGCTTTCAGAAGAAAAAGTCTCAGATATCTTAAATAAGAGCCAACATGCTACAGGTGTATTTGTAGATTTTTCTAAGGCATTTGACAACGTGCATCACAACTTATTAATGACACTTTTTCAGCATGGTATCAGAGGTTTATCGTATATGATTGATTGGTTCTGAAAAATTTCGCAACTACACTTTGTGCGCTAGACTGTATAATGAACTATTCAAGTACTTGAAGAGTATTGACAATATTAATGAATTTAAATCTGAACTATTCAATATGTTGATAAATAAGGGTTATTATGCTGTCAATGATTACTTGAGTGATGACTGATTATGCAATATGTAAATAAGTAATAATTAAAAGTGATGTAAATTGTACTCAATTTAAAATTGAATATAATCATGTCTCCTGTATCACAGGTCACGACCACCTGTATGTACTACAAAGACGAATACATTTCTATTCTATTCTACTCTATTTGAAAGTAAGCTCCTCAAGTGTTATTAACATAAAAAAATAATATTATTAAAATAGTCAAGTAAGAGATTATTATATTTTTCATTGGTAATTACTGTAAATAAATGGTTCATGATTGGAATATTGAAAACAAATATTCGAATGGCATGGAAATTACTCGAATAACCTTTAAATTGAAAGCACTTTCAAAGATCTAGCTAGTTTGGATGAGGTAGTTTCACCACATCAAGGCGTGTGAAATAACATACATGTTTGTATCTCTGTTTTGTTATTTCATTGAAATACTAAATCACATGCACACTTGACTCTCTCACTCACTCTATATATATATGGCAAAAAACGAGAGAGGGAAGCAGAGTTACGTATGTGAGTTCAAATGCGTGATTGTCATGCATATATACGACACCTACGTAAATTACATGTACTGAGAGCGAGAAAAAGAGATAGAAGGGGAGGGAGATAGGCAGTTTGGAAAGCGACACTCTGAAAGCTAAAAAAACCACTGAAATACATGAAATTCAATGGAACAGGAAAGATTAATCAATCCCGACAACGCAACCTGTCACTTCATAATCAGTGATTGGTAATTCAAGCGTAATTCCAATTCCAGATTTGTTAATTAGTCTTTTGGAGCCATTTGAAACCACTATATAGCTTGTGGAACTCAACAAGGCACAAGCATTTCGGAAGATTTTTTTTTTTTTTGCAAAAGAGAAAAAAAAAAGATAATAAAAAGAAATTTGACACCGAATTCCACATCTCATGTCTTTGTCTCACACTCATCTATTCGGAAATCACACATCGCTTTTTGGAAAGTGGGGGAAGGGGAGGATTATTTCCTCTTCTTCTAAAGATATTTCTATCATACTCAAACGCAAACCCTTTCGGTGCGTTGGAAGCAAGAGGTGTGAATGATTAGAAATTTCAAGGACGTGAATCATAGCTAACTGAAATTTTCCAGAGTTTTCTCACAGTTTCACCATAACAATACAAGAATTGTCGCATATATCCTGGTACCACCTTCCTTATCATCCAAAGAGTGCTCGCATAAGGACATCTGCTCTCAGATATGTGACAGATTTAAGCTAAAGACCCCTGTCCAGTGTCCAACCCATAAATTGTAAAGTATAAAGAAAATTACTGCAATAGAATAACTTTATGTTTTCTCTTTGTGCGAAAAACATATCTGTTCGGATTATGTCGATAAGTGGAAGCACGGTTGATATTGATGTAACTGTAGTTAATGTGCTGCCATTTCATGATGCAAGCAAGAGATACATCATAACGACACAATGTTTTGCGTGTAACATGTAACAGGCTCGTTACACTTCCCTATTACTTTGTATGCTTGGTTTTCTATGTATTTTTTTAAAAAATATTGTTATGTAAATATATGTATAATTTTGTGTATGTTATAGGTAAGAACTGGCCAGAGCAACAATATTTAGAGTGATAATGAAACTAATTAGTGTAAGATAATTGTATGTAACCTTTATATGTTGTATTTCATGTATTTTTAATTTGTATTTACTATGTAATCGTTTTTGTTATATTTTTCTATGTAACCATATAGAGGAATTCTTGTTAGTTTCAGCTACAAAAACGGAAAAATTTCTTGGACGATTCTGAGTACAAGAGCATCTGGATCTAGAGCTGACTGCAGAGGGGAGCTTTTCCTCCAATCAGAGCTCGACTTTTAAAATACTCTGAGCCTCTTGCGTAAGCAGTCATTGTCTTTGACTTAGGCGGTCATTTGCTATATAAGTCAACAGCCCGGCCGACTGACCACTGTTCATCCTCGTCAGACTTACCGCACTCTACAGCATCAGCGATGATTGTCTTGGTAAGACCTGCCAGGGGCTTTTATTTTTATCTTTTCGTTTAAGAGAGCAATATTTTTTTACAAAGTAAGGTAATACGTATAATTCTTGCTTTTTTGCTTTTCAGGAGAATTCAGAGTACCGAGACACTCTGTCTTCTAAATGATGATAAGGTTATTGATTTGAAATCTGGACCCATCAAAGGGAAAGGAAATGATCTACATTTTCCGCAACTACACTTTGAATTGATTTTCACCTCATCAGAGAGGTTGCAACAGCGGTTGCATTGCAAAGTCTGTGTGTTTCTATAAAGGGCGTAAATAATTGAAGGGTGTGAGGCAAGAACATGGTAACCCACAATGTTAAACTTTTAAGAAATTCGATTTTTACTGCTGCACAAGTCATTTTCATTGGCTGAAAGCTGATTTTTCACGTAAAGCTATACATAAAGGCTTAAAATAATTGTACCAAATCAAAATAACGAATTTATATTTTTCATGCTGCTGTGTGGGTTACCATGTTTTATTATTTATACCATAATATTCGCTACCTAAGTCACTCAAGAATAAATCTTTTCACTGAACTCGCTGTAAGAAATGTTTAATTTACAAATTCTTTTCCTTTTTAGTGGCAAGCTGGTATACTGCTCCTCGTTTCCCGCCATCTTAATTGTTGGTTACCATCTTATGAATCCCAAAATGTTACAATAGGCTTACCATAAGTAAATATTGCTGCTATCTCTGGAGCACAATTTGAAGTCGGACAACATTAAACGACGCGGTATGATTCCTTTCCATCGGGTGCTGAATAACTAAAAGAAAAAATAAACAATTGTGGGTTACCATGTTTTTGCCTCACACCCTTCAATTAAAAGCAAGCTTTGATTTACCGAATTATTTCTGTCTCTACGACAGCGGGGAAAGCGAACTGATATTTCACTGTCTCTACGACAGATCTTCAAAATGTATTTTGAATGTGTCAAATTCCCGTACCTGAGTGTCTGAAAGTTTGTGTGTGTGTGTGTGAAAATATCAATTCTAAACCCCAGATGTCACGGTTTGCAGAAGGACATCCCACGGCGATCCCCTCTACTAAGGTAAATGTCTATCCTTGCTCTACGCGGGAAGACGGCTGTTGCATTGTTTTTACATAGATGTGTTTTGTTAGAGCCAACCTCTCATTTTATATATTAATAATCAGACTATTTGGGTCCCATGAGAGCGACCAGTGCATCAAAGGACAAGGCTGAGTTTTCTTTGAAGTACAGCCGACTTGTTGATAGGGTTTAAATTAGGCCGTTACGAAATGCAGGCGAAGTCTCTGAACATGTCCCCATCTTTTTATACTGGCTCTTTTCATGATTTCTTTTACCGCCCTAAGTGTGATTTATGGTCTGAATGTGTGGGACTCCCTGAAATTAATTAGAGAAATCTCTTTCTACATAAACTTAAAGCAAACAGGGGAGATTCTAGTCACATCAATTATCTAAATTAGAGGAAACAGTCACCAGATCCATATTAATTCTCAATAAACAGAGTTTGTCCAAGATAAATTATTTTCTTTTCGTATAATTTCTGCTATATCCTGTTTACCAAAGGTTCGGGGAGACGTTTTACGTTCTCTCGATTTGTCGCAAGGTATTTTGTGTGGCCGATTCCTTTATAAACGTTACGTGTAAAAAGCTTTTATTTTTTATTTCTCTTTCTGTAGGAAAGAGTGGCGCATCCGGGCAACCATCTAATTTATTTACTCTCGTTTTGGTAAAGCCACACCAGCTAAGTACTCTGTACGATATCCTTGCATCAAACGTTAAGTTTTAAAATGAATTGTTGTATCTATTGACTAAGAGCGTCTAAAGAAAGTAAGATAAAAATTCAAGTTCGGTTTTCATTAAGACAAGTAGAGTGCGTGGTGATATTTGAAAATTACAGCTAGTTTAAATATAGAAGTAAAAAAGAATCGATCTTAGCAGAGGAAAATGAAAAACATAGTACGCTGTTCGGCACTGAAGAAAGGCGAGTTCGCGATGATCTCGGTTACAGTAATCATTCCAGATACAATATTTTAAGCATTAAATTTTGAGGGGATGAGCTGGAGACTATTACCCCCAGAGCATGGAAAATACCTCCAGAAATGTTGTCAAGGGCTAGGGAAAATATGGAGACGGGTTTTCCTATCCTCCGTAAGGTAAAACAGTACCCCATAGGAGATGTATTAATATCCCCCGTCCCCAGGACAAGTTTCTCTAAAGGAAACCGTTTGTCTATATTTTTCCGTGGTCTCAAAGATCTCAACTGACAATTCGAAATGTCAATATATGATGTGTCTTTTCATAATTTATCATAGTTTCAGTTTCCTATCTAATATTAGAATCTAATGTTAATTCCTCTTAAATGATTACTATTAGTATGTGTTGAGGTACGTTTATAGCTTTCACTGCAATTCCTTGATATCATTAAATTCCTGGGCATAATAATAAGAATCAAACGACCTTTCCAAGAGACGACAGGCACATTTCAGTCTTTAAAATACGTTGATTTCTTGTATGCACTCTAATGGAACGTTTTATTACATAATTTATCATTGAGAGGAAGGATATTTCGATTCTCCTCAGTCAAATGACATTCATTGGCTCATATGTTCATGTCCCATTCTGCACTTCCGAGGAATACCTTTTGTTTCATTGGTAATTAGAGTAAGCTCTGATCAAAACAGAGTAGAGTCAGTTCTCTTCAATAAATTCCCCTCATGATATCTGCTTTTATGTTATGTGTGACTATAACGACATTTCATACGCTGTATTCAGTAGCAGTTTTAATCATTCTACTGTTTAGTATAAGAGAGCTTGATTAATGAGAAATGATCTCAATGGAACGTAAATCATTTCTTCTTTTATAAAACAGTTTTAATTCAGACTAGTCTAGTATATTTCAGGGTTGGAAAAATGTATTTTTTTAAAAAACAGAATAAAACTTTGTTCAAAATACGTTTTTATGTATTTCGTTTCAAACATATTTTAAATTAACCTCCAAAGATACATGATTAGAAGTTTAAGTTTTAAACTCAATACGTTTTAAATTTTAAAAATGCCTATAGCCTATTCTTGTTGATTTTCGTTTATTATTATTATTATTATTATTCACACTTTGCATTTCAGAATTTAAGAAACGTGATACTGATCCTCAGATTAGTCATAAAAATAAAGGCATCGCCGTTGATATTAACTCATGAATTGGACATTTATTTGATGCTCGGCTCGGCATTGGTCAATATGACAAAAATCTATCTGAATTTTGTGTTTCAAATTTTCAAACGCTTGATATTGTTTTTAGTATATTTCTTTTACATACTAACAGAGAAGAAAGTTATACTCCGGTAAGCAAATAACCATAAACCTCTATGCATTTACTAGTCTTATTCTTTTCTTTTTTTATTAAAATAAAAATTTGTTCTTGGTTTCAGCCTACTGGAATATTGAACATCCTTTAGATATACACTAAACTGTATTTTCTTTTCAAAAAATCAATGTTTGTCCACTTAAACCTCAAAGGGATGTCACTCTGAAGTTTCGAACAATACCGCACCAATACACTTGGAAGCAGTTTTGCTCAAGATGTTAAACAAAAGGACTGCTTTCAAAAATCAAACTAAAGTAAATCTAGACAAGAGAGAGAAGCTGCTAAGAACTGCTTTAAGAAATCGTATGATCCTGACACTTCCTTACAGGAACTAATAAATTTTTCAGTGTCAATATTGTATAGTATATATGTATTTAACTCGATGACCGTGAGTCATGTCGTCTACCAGAGAGAGAGAGAAAAAAAGAGTCCTACTCCACATTTTGTTCTAACCCCTGCGTGTTGGCTAGTGCGTGGGCGTGCAAACAAACAACGAGGGAAATACTACCACTGTGATACTACTGACTGAGGGAGACGTAATTCCATCCGGCGCTTGAGAAACATTTTTCACTTTATCACTGCAATTTAAAGATTGATGTATTTACACTTTTTCCTGATCTTAAACAAAATATCTTTTCTTGGACACAAAGATCTCGGATCAGGAAGACTAGGAACCTTTTTTTTTTGTGTGTGTATTTCGAAATACTTGACAGTATGTTGAATCAACTTGTCTTCATGAGCTATGAAATGCATCTGCCGGTAAAACTCTTGATCTCCATGGTTTCGGAGTTGAAGGCATTGAAATTAATTTAAGATTTCTCTTTAATTGCTATTTTCCAGAACTGTACATACTGCGACTGCAGAAATCGTATCCTCTGAAAGATGATGATAATTGAAATTGAGCTGGGAAGCAGGTCAGGTCTATGAGCCGAAGTTCTCTAAACAAGATGAACCGATGATGGTTTGTCACCCTCTTCAATAGGATGAAGGTAACGTTCCAACGCCTACGGTTCAATTTCTACTGATCCAAGCATAAGTCCATACCACTACGTTAAGTGTGTTTACATCTCGTATCGAACCAAGGATCACTTGCTTACAAGATAACAAGCGAGAGATACTCATCCAAGGTGACACTGTTCAAAAAATCATATAAGGCACTAAATAGTACAATACTGTCGGTGTAAGACTAACATTTGCTATTGTATAAGTTCTTACAATACTTATAACCTTCTCCTCGTTTGCTAAAAGTAGAGAAAAGAAACAGTACTAGACGAAAAATATGCAAAACAATCATTTTCATTCAATCAAGACTTTATTTCAGATTGTACCTTGAGGATGTATTTTAAATTGTAAGGGGGATGGGAATTTCACATACAGAAAGTATGAAATTACTAGTCTTTTAAATCCTTTCCGAGGTTATTTCTCGTATTGTAGAGTAGTGATTACCCATTTTGAAATAAACCCTATTTTCATTTGCATGACCTACCTTGAAATTGTGATGTTTTCTGCTCCCACGAGGGTGATATTATTTATCCTTTCTTGTACATTAATTACACTCCAGGCTCCATGCAAAGATGTTGATATGTTGTAAATGCCAGCCGTAGTAAATCTTCGTGTCCACCTACGAATAAAGAAATTAAAAAAGATTTTTAATATAACTTTCTCATACTTCTAATCTTGTCATACACATATTTAGTTGCTAATTAAAGAAAAAAATAACATTTCTTTCCTAATCGAATATGTTCCATTGTTTGGAGAGAATGCTAAATGATTGGCCACGCTTGAGTCACACACCCAAATATATTTACTTTGCTATATCATAAACAAATAAAAATAAACAAGGAACCATTGTTGAACGTTACACTCACACGTCAGGTATATGTGTATGAGCCACTATACGTATATTCCAACCTTCAGTCTTTTCTTTGTGCGTAGCAGCATGGCATACCTGCTTGTTTTCTTGTGTATTCATGCTGACGAGCTCGTGAGAACGAGTTTTGCCGAAAGCAATAATGATTGTAAAAGAGAGTGAAAGATGAAAAGAGACAAAAGATAGAACTAGAACAAGACCTAATGAAGAGCGAAGAAGAAAATGATGGACAAAGAAATCAGGAGATAAATAAGCATATGAAGCAAGAGGAAGATGAAATAGAAAGTTAACAGACAGCGATATTAAGAAAGAATCAACAAAGAGCGAACTTTACTGTGTATTTTTTTACTTCCCGTGACTGACTCTGACACCGGGTTTGAGTAACTGATCTCCCAACAAGCGCCTCTCCATGTGAAGGATAGATGAATGCATACCAGATATGGTCGGAACCGGAAATATTCGGGGACGGACCGAAACCAGTAGTAGAGGGATCAGCAATGGCTAGGGGAAAGATAAGCCACCAAAATGAAAACTATAATGAAGGGACGCTACTTCACAATTACCACTACGAGGCTGAAGGTTCAGAGATGGACAGAATCAGGCATTTTGAAAGTATGCCTTTACTACGATGAGGAAAACAACTGGAATCCACCACTTTATTTTCCCTAGCTCCACAGCATAATATGTAGCAGCCCAATAATTTGTCCCCCCAAAAAATATTCTGGTAAACTATCTCTCATTCGGATGCCTTAGAAGCACATAAGAAAAGAAATATTATGCAGAAGAAAAGATAAACAATGGTGAGAAGACAAGATTAAGGATCAGAATGTGGAATGTCGGGTCACTGTTGAAAGAAGAGAAATGGAAAAACCTGAATGAAGAGATGAAGTTAAACCATATGGATGCCGAATAGAGGATCTTTTATTGGAGATCGGAAAGAGAATGAGATCCATGGGGTAGCTGTCGTTCTTAAAGAGCGTCGAAAAGGGAAGGTTATGAAAGTAGATACACCTGCGAGCGTTTAATGCTGAAAAGAAGAAAGAACCTGATAATAATACAGATACACATGCCCCAACTGATCGACAGAGAAGAGGTCAAAATAAACTACAAATATCTGGAGAAACTTATTCAAAGAGAACCGAAGGAAGCATGTATCCTAGTGATGGGCGACTTTGGAGTTTAGAGTAGTAGTAGCCGCTGAAAGGTCAAAATAAAAAAAAATGTAAGAAAAAATTGAGGTAAGAGAAGACGCAAGAAGCCAGTAATTTGTTGACTTTTGTGTCCATTCAATAATGGTAGGAAACATATGGTTTAAACAACATGACAGACGAATGTATATTAGGACAGGCCCAAGTGGGCAACTGTTTAAGAACTATTTTGTGCTAATCCAGGGAAGATTTAGGAATTATTTGAAGAATGCAAAATCTCTTCTTGTAGTTCACATTCATTATGATCATAACGACCTAGCACAGGTGGGCATAAAGTTGAAAAACGTGGACAAAAGGAATACAGGAATGAGTAATGTAGCAGTGGAAAATATAAAGGGGAGATAAACATAAATTTCAGGAGAAGTTCGAAGGAAAATACTCGAAGTCGCTAGAAACAGATAGGAGTACTAACGGACAGTGGAATTTATTTAAAGGACTGTTTACTTAATGAAGCAGAAGTAATAGGACTTTGTGAAGAGAAAGATATAAGAAAGAATGGGTTACAGAAACATTGTTGAATAAAACGAAAAAAGGTAAGAAAATGGAAGAAGAAGGTAAAAAGATGCACAGGAGGCTAAACAATGTACTCCACAGAGAAACAGACAAAGCAAGAGAAACACATATGATAAAGAAATGTAACGAAGTTGGAGATGTTGAGAGGACAGGAAGATACAGTCTGATGTACAAAGAAGCAAATTTGGAAAGACAAGGATGCAAATCTGGTCAGTGGAGGGCAAGGTTGGTAAGCTTATTAGCAAACTGAAAGAAATAATGGATAAATGGAAGGAATGCACAGAAGACTTGTACGAAATGTCCCAACGTCCGCTTAATTAAAAATTTAAGAAGAAACAGAATTGATGATGGTAAAAGGTTCAAGATCCTCAGACAAGAATTTGAGGAGGATCTTAGTGAGATGGTAAAGCAAGGAGTGTGAATGGTATTCCAAATTGAATTGATAAAAAATAGTAGGAGAGAAAGGAAAAATGAAATTCTACAACTCTGAAACGAAATTTATCTCAGGAGAATTACTAAGCGAATGTTTAATAAGAATGTAATGATGATTTCATTGGAAAACAAGAAAAAGGCAAGATGTGATGGGGTGTGATGGCGCACTCAGCGAATATTCTACGACTATTGAGCAGATGATTATACGATCGGGTAAATTGAAGAGGAGTAGTTTTGATTTTGTAGAGGGGAAAGGAACAAGATAAACTATTGGCTCGTTAAGAATGATAGGAGATAGAGGAAGGTAAAGAAAGTACGGCTAGTATTTGCTGATGTGGAAAAGGCATTTGATACAGTAAACTGGAAAATCCTCATGAAAATATTCAAGAAGGCTGGTGTGAAATCGAAAGATCCAAGAAAAGAACTTGGATTTTTAAGTCAAAGAACAAGGTTAAAAGTAAACAACGACTTATCAGAACGAACAAGAATGGGTCGAGAAGTGAGATAGGAATGTTGTCTCTCACTTACTTTATATAATATGATAGCTGCTCACTTTATCTGGATTTGAAGATGAAATGGTTCTTCTTGTAGAGAATAAAATAGCAATTACCAAAATATTGAAAGAACTGCATAGAAGCTGTAAGGAACATAGAACGAAAGTAAACGTAAACAAAGCAAGAGAGTTGGTAATTGTACCGAATGGAGCAATAGATAATACAAAGAAATTTAGAAGAGAACAAAGTATCCAGCATGAAGTTTCTGTGAAGTATTATACGTGAAAAAAAAAAATGTGAAAAGGAGATAAGAACAGCAATAGTGAAAGAGAGATTCACTAACAAGAAGTACCTCTTTTGTGGACCAATAAGAAAAAAGAATTGAGGAAGAGATTGATTAAATGTCTCGTATGAAGAAATTTTGTCAAATGGAGCCGAGATTTGAACTCTAAGAAAGTGTGAAGAAAGAAAAACGGAAGCCTTCGATATGCGGTCATGGAGGAGAATGAAAAAATAGGCTATCTACCGAAGATGTGAAATGAGAGACTGGTGTAGAGAGTAGGCGAAAGACTGGATACAATAAAGGTAAAAAGAAGCTGGTTATGACAATGGCTATCGTCGAAAATTGTACACAAAGAAATGGAATTGATGGCATGATTAAGAAAAGAACGAGAAAAAAGAAGAAATTCAACTTCTTGACAACATAAATCGTATGCTGAGACAAAACGGATCGGGAAGAATGGAGACGATTTAACGTGTCTTGAAGGACCTGCTGCTTTCGGAAGTATTGTGCCCATGAAAATGTGATAGAAGTTTATTTTTCTGGTTATCAAGGAAGTGAATCAAGTCAGTGGACGAGTGAATGTTCAATACAGTACTATGGTGGAGATTACGCCACATCGTGTTTCTCCAAATGTGATCTATTATCTTAGTCCAGCGTTTCTAAACTTTTTCATGGCGCGACCCCCATGTAGCGTGCCTTCTGCCCGGCGTCACCCAAAAGTAATTTTCTTGTTTGTAATAAGCGGTTTTGTTTCACTTTGTATTAAATAGTCTCCTGAAGGCTTCAGGCGGCTATACTCAGAAGGCTATATGAGGCTCGTCTAATGTTTATTAACTCGTGTAACTGAGCAACAGAACTGTAAAAACGAAAATTTACAAGATATTTTCATGATTTTTTCTACAGTTGCTTACAGGACCCTGAAGTTTTGACACTGTGACAATAATTTTCCTAAACTAAATTTTAATCCCTCTTTTGTGAATTCAAACTCAAAAATGAATCTCGCATATGGGAAAATCAATGTTAATTCATATGACCACTTTTCCTTGTCTAATTTTGTTCATTATTACCAAGAAATTAAGTCAGAGGCTCATTTCTGTTTATAAAATATTGTAGCACCTCTCGATCTCGATCTACTTCACTTTTTAGTTTGAACCATAGAAAGGGGGTTAAAATTTTGTTTCGGAAAATTCTTTTCAGAGTGTCGAAAGTGAGTTTGTGAGAAATTGTAGAAAATTTCATGAAAATATCTGGAAAAACTTTCCTTTTCCGGCGTGTTTCTCAGTTACACGAATCAATAAAGAGTATGTATATTAAAACGTGGTATTCAGGCCACGGATGGGTACCTAACTTTCCGATGAAAATGACTTGATAAAGTGTATCACATAAATTGAATTGGGTAAAATTTTGAAATTGGGTAAAAAATAGGTTCAGATTTCGCGCTAACCTAGTAAACCTGTGCAATCTTTCGTAACGTTTTAAATATTTTTGTCCTTTTTTATTTTGTGCTTTTCATTTGAAACAATGACAATTAGATTATCGAAAAAACTATAAAATATATTCAACAAATTACATTATCTTTATAATTATGGAAACAAGTAAAATAAAATACCTTCTGTATTGGTTGTAGCCTACAAAATTCTAGTTAAATTTATTTTTTCAACTCCTCTCGCGACCCCCTTGCACACAACCCACGACCCTCTTGAGGGTCGCGACCCCCACGTTGAGAAACACTGTCTTAGTCAATCAGAAAACGTTTGAATACATAGATGTATGAGTATCCTTATCTCAGTGTTTCCAAATATCTGTTTTGTAGAATATTCTCTCCAGCGCAAAGGTCTGCTGTAATCGATGTAAGCGTTGCTTCGAAGTTGAAAATTAAAAAGAAAAATCTCAATTCTCTTTACACTGCGTAATATAAAATGCCGGTGATTCCTGATAATTTATCTTCCTTCCTTTTATCTATTCTTCTCTTGCGCGCCTAAAAGCAGCCTTTTCTCTGTATTCTTGTTTTTCCTTTTCGTATCACGCTTCCGTGAACCTGCCACCCTCGATCTTAAACATAACTGACAGGTTTAACACTATAAGCCTTGTCATACGTACAGATTCACGGGACAGTCCCGGTGTACCAGCCGATTTTCTTATTCCCAGTTTCTGCATCTTTATTTTGGAAAGTAGTAATATATTAAAAGCAGTCAACAAATACAAACAAACGGTTAAAATAAAATTTTAAAAATCAGAAAAAAATATAATCACTTCTGCTTGTTTATTGCAAGCCCAAAAGGGAATGTGATCGTGAAATTGTAAGTATTGGTTGTGGAGCACATATTGTCCATAGAAAGTTCCTGACTTTATTAATTTGATTTCAAACATTACAGTGCATAGGCCAACTGATAAATAATTCGACGAACTAGTTTTTGTTAAAGCACTTTATGTAACATAAACTCGGACTTTTTAATCAAGAACTCATTTGAACGTTTGTTACAATATTTTCGATTCTGAAGAAGAGGAACTTTCCAGTTCGTGAAACTTCTACCTAAGTAAGATGAATATACGGTCAGAAAAGAGTGAAAATTCATCTGTATCATCTGTGGGACACCTATTAACCGTAGAACATAATTTTGGAATGCAATGTGAGAATTTCTTTCGTCTTAGAGAAAGTAATATGACAATATTATAAAAGGTGCTCATCTTAGAAAAAATCATGACATAAGACTACAATTAATGAATCTCAATCTTCCACCACATCACACTAATTAACATAATATAGTAATTAATTCAAATCTTTTAGTGTTATTTTATTTTATCAACATTATAAAATGGCCGGGAAACCAGAACAGGACTGGGAAACTAGGACTATCGCCCCAAAAGGCTTCAGCTACTAACTGGGAGAAGACCCCTTAATTCGTCTTGCTAAGACAACCGAAGGGGTAGACGCCTAATGTCCAATCCATACGTTCGCGTCGTGGGGCTTGTTAGTACCAAAGTAATTGCTTGACGAACGAACACTAATGGACAGCGTGGTATGTCAAATGTCTGCACCCTTCCTTTCTTTACACATGATGGTACAAGTAAGGAAACAGCCTCGGAGGACCTCATTGCCCGAAAGACGGGTTGCAGATGGCAATTACAGCGATCAGTTCTGCAGGAAGTCAGAGGGTCCAATCCCGGGTCTGGATTATAGGCTGCCAGGACACCGACACTGCAACTCGAACGGACCTGTACGTAGCGACTATGAACTGTCAGTCACTTGCAAGAGAGGACAAATTAGAGGAATTGGAGAATGAACTTAAGAGGATCAAGTGGGACATCAAAGGACTATCAAAAATGTGGGTGAATAATGAGGAACAGTTGGAACTACCGTCAGGGCACACGTTCTACTTCAAAGGAACAGAAAATGGCAAACCAACAGGCGTTCTCTTTATAATAATAAAAACCTAAAGACATGGATCACAGAAATTGAAGGAATTTCAGATAGAATCGCACGGGTAGTAATAAAGATAAACAAGAGATACAGTATAGAAATTATACGGGTATATGCTCCAACGACATCACATCCGGAGGAGGAAGTCGAAGAGCTATACGAGGAGATACAAAAGATTTTGGATAGTAGCAAATCGCATTACAAAATTGTAATGGGAGACTTCAATGCGAAAGTAGGAACTAAGCAGAACAGTGACACGAAAGTGGGAAACTTTGTATTTAGGCAAAAGAAACAAGAGAGAAGTTAGTAGAATTATCAGAAGCCAACAGACTGTTCATTTCCAATATATTTTTCAAGAAACAGTCCCAGAGAAAGTGGACATGGAAAGGCCAAATGGGGCTATAAACGAAATAGACTACATTTTGTTGAATAATAGAGAAATTCTTCTAGACATATCTGCTTTGAATAGTTTTAAAATCTCGGGTGATCATAGGATGGTGAGATGTAAGCTGAAACTAAATGCTAAACTTGAGAAGAAGAAGCTTATCAGAGGAAAACAGTCAGTTATATATCTAGAAAATGTAGCGAAAAACAGACAGACGTTCGAGATAGAATTAAGCAACAGATTTAGCTAAGATAGAAAACGAAGAAGATATCAATAGCAGAAATAAAATGCTGACTGAGAAAATAAGAGAGACAGCCAAGGAAATAGGAGACACCATAAAGCAAAAAGAGAACAAAATCTCAGAAGTAACGCAACTCTTGATGAAGAAAAGGGGGGAAGTGAAAGAAGAAGAAAATTACATAAAGAGAATTGAGTACATAGAACTAAATAAAACCTTAAGAAAGAAAATAAGAGAGGATATACGAAGATAATTGTTCCCCCATCCTTGCTACACGATCTGCCCATTACATCTTAATTGTCGTGATTTCATTATTTTTATATCGGGTGAATCGTACACTCTTCCCCTTTCCATTCTTCTCGTCCGGTTTCGGCCAATAAGAATAAAAATAATAGAAGTTTTCTTTTTACAAGACCGCTCATAATCATTTTCCAGCTTTTTCCTGAGTTCCACAAGGTGAATCTGGATATGGCACGTAGGCCGTCATCTAATCGATTTGAAGGAAATTTCTTTAGGCAAGGGAGACTTCCATTGTATCTACAAGTGTGTGTATTGTGTGTGTGAGAGAGAGAGAGGGAGGGAGGGAGGGAGAAGAAAGAAAGAAATAATGAAAGAAAGAAAAGGAAAGGAAAACAAGCGCAGTAGAATATAGGGAGGAAAGTGATGTAAAGTTCAAGAGCTAAAGATAAGCAGTGATACAATGTGTTATCGAATCACTTTAAGGACAGACGAAATACAATTTAATTTAAAGAAAGAATATTCAGAGAAATGCGTACTTTTGTGTATAAAAACAGAAAGAAAGAAAAGTAACGATGAGTTGGTATCACTGCCGGGAGGAATAGATTCTGAAGAGCGAACGGCCGAACGTGGGTTGTTTCGAGATGCACACTTCAGCTGATGCCGGAGCAGATCTTGTATGGTTACAGACTTGAATAGCTTAGCTTGCTGGATTCTTTCCTTTCTTTTCTTTTCCCTCTAAAAGAGAAGGAAGGGGTTTAGGTCACGTTTGCCCTCTCCTTTATTCTTCCCCACTTATATTTTGCCTCTTACTTCTTTCTCTCTATTTCTTCTCCATCTTATTCTGATCTCTCCACAGACTGCTCCTTGAAGAGTTTTGAGCACTCTTCAACTGCGGAGTTGCCAGTGTCTTACCTTAAACTATCCATATTCTTTAAACATGTTTTCCGAATACGACTACATTGTTCCTTTATGCTTTTCTAACATTATAACTGTTGTGTAGAAAGACCTTTTTACAACCATATCACATGTGTGCTGTCTGTAAACATTTTGATAAATATATTTTTCTTGTCTATGGTGTGCCAGCCTCTTTCTGTTGTTCTATCTGTTAGGGTAATAAGGAACGTCTGTACGTTTATAGCACTGTTCAGATTTGTAGCGGAGGATGCTTGGGATTTCCCCCTCTCTGAAAAATTCTTACCTGCAAGAATCTTTTCCAAAATATCCTGCAAGTCTGGGAAATGAATGGATATAAAATACAATATTCTACACTGTAAAAAAAAAATCCCCCTGTATGGAAATTGTACAAATCGGACACTGGTTTATAGTGTCCAGAAAACCCAGAAAATTAGGAAAATGGTCTATTCTTTCACTTCAATATTTGATTAAAATGACTGAAGGTTATTTAGGAAAGCTAATTTAATTTTGTCTAACTACTTGCTAATTATATATATATTTTCATGACTATCTTATTTTCTTCGCGAAACAATGTTGCATAAGAAATTAGTACGTTGGCATGTATATTATCCAATTACTGTATTATTCCGCCTTTCATTTCTAATTTTTTGTGTCTATTCTTACCATTATCAGTCTCCATTTTCAAGGATTAAGTCATATCTTCTTTCTTATTTTAATGCTAGTTCTCAAGATTTTGAATGCCTAAATATCCGGGCTCGGGATGTAGCCAGCACCATTCTTTGCTGGAAGAGGATTCATAGAAACTTGGACCAAACAAATGCTGATTCTTTCAGTAAATATTCGTACTCTCTATTTATATTTGGGACAGCCATAAGCCATAGTGCTGTTACCGCCTATACAATTAATTTACTCTTATATTTTACGAATAAGAACTATTGCAAATTTTCTTGTGGACAATCAGCACTGTTGAAATCAAACGTTATGATGAACCTCTGTTGTGCGCTCCGACGCAATTTGATCACGGTATACAGGTATTGGACAAAATAATTGAAACACTTGTGGAGGTCGGAACATTTTGTAATAATACGGTGTTGTATTAATCTTTAGCATGCAATACAGCTTGAATTCTGGACGGAATAGATCGATATAAGTCCTGAATGGTAGTGAGTGGCATTTGAAGCTATTCTTCATGCAGCACAGCCTCCAGCTCAGGTAGAGACGAAGGAGGTGGAAATCGACGCCGAATCTTGGTTTCCAAATTAGCCCACATAGGCTCGATGATATTCAGGTCTGGAGACTGTGCGAGCCAGAGAAGATGTTGAACCTCTACAGCATGCTCGTGAACACACTCTTGAACAGAGCCAGCGGTGTGAATGGAGCATTGCCATTCTGGAATACGTTACTCGCGTAAGGAGATTGAAGTTTACACCATTGGGTGCACCTGGTTACCCGAGAGTTCTCTATATACTGCTTCTATGACCGAACCGTGTAATGTGATAAGGGGGGATGCCGAATACCATGATATAGCACCCCAGACCATAAAGAAGCCGCCACCATGTTTGATAGTCGGGCAGAGACAGTCCGCATCTTATACTCCAGAGGATGTTCGCCAGACAAACAAGCGTCCAGTGGTGGTGGTAGGTGGGAAGAAGGTAAAGGGGACTCGTCCGAACACACGACATGTTGCCAGTCCTCCAACGTCAATTTTTTGTGGGCATTTCACCATGCACGTCGCCTTTGAGCATTCTTGTCTATTATTAGGGGCTTGGGAATAGCAACACACCCATGGATTGTTTGTCGCGTTTCTTCATTTTCTTTTAAATTCATCTACATTTCTTTAAAGGACAAACCGCTTCAGTCATAAATCACAATTTCAGCTTTTGAAGAATAGAAAACGTTATTGCCAAACTTTAAATGACAGGAATAGACTTCCCCCTTCTCCCTTTCTCTTTCCTTTACAGACTTTCCTCCTTATTTTTAAACAACACAGTTATATTTCACTCGCGGTAGAGAGAGGAGCGCTTGAAGTACTGCAACGTTGGGAACATTGACGTGAGGCACGTGGTTCATAATGGGGGAAAGTTGAGGTCGTCTCATGATAAGAAAAGGTGGTTTTGCTGTGCGATAGAGAATACCTATTTTATGCAGTTCCTACCTCACTGTTTTGGATGACACTGGGGTGTTTCGGTGCAAATTAAGTTCTGTAGTCAGTTTCTCGGCCGTTGTTTTCTTCTGTGACATCACAATCTGCTTCAAGACCTGGCGGTCCCTATCCTGCAGTTTCGTCTTTCGACCACTATCGTGCTTCGTAGACTTTGTTTTTACCGTGCACGGTGCATGCGGTCATGACTTTCAAGACGGTGCCTTGTGTTACACCACTTAACGTCGTTGTTTTGCTCACAGATGCTCCAGCTAGACGGACACCCACAATTTGACCTATGAAAATCCGTCAAGTCCATTGATTTTGACAGGTTCTCTCCCCCAAATTTGCGAGGGTAACCCAACTTTAATTTTTTACGGTCAAAAATTGATAACAAAACTTTACTTACACCCTCCCAATTTTTACTTTACGCTCTCCTGAAAATTCTGGCGAAATGACTGGTCAAGTCGGAGATACTGGTCGCTCATTATACCCATAGGCGGATTTATGTTTAATTCTAAACGATAACTTTTAAAGTAATTGCCCACCCAGGGTCACTGTTCTAAATCCGCCCATGATTACACCTGCACAACGTCCACAACCGCACTGCCTTACTATAGTATTAGTGCAGAGTCCATCCTATTTTCAACACACACGATACTTTTTATTTACGCAGTGCTCAGTGTTACCCAGCACAGTTACCACATGTCCCACTTTTGACAAGTGTTTCCATTATTTTGTCCAATATTTTTATATGTTCAGATCTAGATTGATGAGGTTCCTAACCATTTTAAATCAGTAAAATATCGGCTTATATACAGTTGTATTCTATTAGTTTTTCGAGTAAGCTAAGACAATGGCCTTGAAACGTTTTCTTCCGAGTAGGGAAAAATTTGACACTCATGCCTGTACATGGGTTGGAGAAAATAATGGAAACATCACAATTGTAGTGGTTATTTTATTCAGGTGCGAAGACATATAACTTAAGATTATATTTGGTTTACCTTTGTCTCTGCTCTCTTAAAATATAGGCCAGTGAACGACACGTTATGTTCAGCAGCCGTTCATGCTCGCGGCCGACGAAATAGGTGACAGATTTAGAAAGAGGACAAATCGTGACATCCCGTTAAATCATAAGCTTCTGTAATCATAACACCCGAACGCTCTCGTGTTTCAAAACCAACATTCTCAACTATTATCACTGGATAAACGAAACTTGAGAAGACTCCATCGGCGAGAAAGAGCAGGGCCTGAAAACCAAAATTGAGTTTTAGGAAGTTGAATCCTAACAGGTTGTGTTCACAGCTACAATATTGATATTAACACTAATATGAACGATAATATAAACATAACTGTATTTTATTTAAAGATTTATTTTCTCCATATTACACTACTTACTTCTTAGTCACATT